>JAVJIF010034497.1:0-146272 GCA_038442645.1 Agave tequilana
TGTAGGCTGTCTAAAAACAGACAAGCCTTTAAAAGCAGAGATCCAAGCTCAAGACGCGTTGGCTCGACACCCGCGTCTCAGCATCAGGACGCGTGGGCTCGACACCCGCGTCTCAGCATCAGGACGCGTTGGCTCGACACCCGCGTCTCAGCATCAGGACGCGTTGGCTCGACACCCGCGTCTCAGCATCAGGACGCGCTGGCTCAACGCCCGCGTCTCAGGATCAAGACGCGCTGGCTCAACGCCCGCGTCTCAGGATCAAGGCGCGTTGACTCGACACCCGCGTCTCAGCATCAGGACGCGTTGGCTCGACGCCCGCGTCTCGGTTGCAACTACCCGAAATAAGGGGCCAGTCACCGCACATGTAGCGGGAAGTGGCCCCTCATTGTGGAGCGTTTTCAGGGGGCACGTTCATCCCCAGGGACCTCTATAATAGCCCTGTTGGCATCAACAGAGACAGACACACAGGGAGAGACGTACCTACATACAGGCATACGCATCCAACACGCGTAGAGAGAGACACGCACGATCACCGGACGAAGGCATCGTCAACAGAGAAGGAGAGAAGACTCTTCAGCAAGCTTACTGCGTACTAGCTGCTCTTTGCCTAGCTCCTCTTCTAGAGTTTTGGTAGACAGAGCCGAGTTACTCTCTCTACCGACCGAAGAGAAGATCCCCGACGGTCCAAACAGTCATCCGGTCAACGGAGAACAAGATTCACTCTCCACCGCCACACGAAGAACCCAGCATTAAACAAAGGGGGATTCAAGATTCAACATCCTCCCTCCCTTGTAACCGGAAAGAAAGGAAAGTCTGGTTGTAATTGTTTCAACTGATTCAAGGAAATATTTTACACCCCGATCCTTCTCACCTAAATCTCCTTCCGGGCACCTACAAGAGATGGCGACTCCGCTGGGAATCTGTTTGTCACTGATGAACAAGCTGTGGCGCAGGATGATGTTCTCCGTAAGGGGAAGATGGTCGAAACGCTCGTTGTCGAGTTCGACCAGGCGAAGTATGAAGAGTTCCTCTCTTCTGGCTCCAAGAGCCCAAAGACCCGCGTCTGCCGCAGGGTCTCAACTGAAAAGCTACCCAAAGCCCAATCTGAGGCTCTGCCGGGTGCCGATGCCCACTGTGCCAAGACAAGTTCACGCGCCAACGCCTCCCAGAAGGCCCGCGTGACCTCAGGCACTGCTGTTGCGATCAACCGCGTCGCACAGAACACACGCGCCAACGCCTCCCAGAAGGCCCGCGTGGTCCCAGGCACCACTGCTGCTGCGATCAACTGCGTCGCGCAGAATACCCGCGTCAACGTCTCTCAGGAGACCCGCGTGGTGAACACTCTTGGTTCTGTAAACCAGGAGGTTGTTGGTTTCTCCCCCTCCTCCACGACGCAACCGGAATGCTGAGCGTCGACAGAGGAGACGCGCGCGTCAACTCCAAGTCGGAACCGTTGGTTGTCTGACTGGGGTGGACGCGGCGTACAATCTGATGCCTTGCCCGCACCTCGTCCAGTGCGTGAGATCCGCGTTTGGCGACCCAAACGCGAGACTCCTCAAGTTGAGTCCTCTGAGGACCAACTCATCAAACGCCAGGGTGAAACCTCCGCGTCTTTTCAAACGCAGGAAGTACGCACTCGTAGGCGTGGGGCCCAGCAGCCCGCTCTCTCTCAAGCAACTCTGCCCAAACGCATCAGGCAGCAACGCGAGACTCGCGTGCGCGTCATGAGACGCCACGTCCCTGAAGTCTGCGTCCAGGCTGAACAGCACATGACTGTCTCCCGTCTTCGACGTTGCGAGACCAGTCTCTTTAATCCCCCTCCCACGGATTTGAGGGATTATTTGACAAGGAAAAGAAGTGCCAATCAAGCCACTTCGTCATGCTGCTGTCAACAGCTCATCCATATGCTCTCTGGATGCCATTATGGATCAGGCATGCACCAGCAGTCCTTAATCAGACAGCTGACCCTGATTCCCCCGTCAGCCAAAAGAAGACGCTCCCACAGAAGGAGAACCTTTTCAGATGTTGAATACCCGGAGCTTACTGCAAACATGACTAGCAGAAGCAAGGGAAAACAACCAATGGTCAACTCAGAGGAATCTGACTCTGAGCCGGAAGGGGTGTATCAACACACTCGCACCCGGACGGGGGCCATTCCCCCAATTGACTATAATGCCTTAGCCCGCGGCATTAGAATGGGTGATTCTCACTCCGCTGTAGTGGAGTCGCAGGCTTCAAACTCTTCCGTCGAGAAGGAGGCTTCCGCCTACATGGCAGACACTCCTGAGGAGACGGCCAGACGTTTAGAACAGACGCAGAAGCGCCAGATGGATATAATCGCCTCTCAACAGAGATCCATTGACTCCCTCAAGCATATGCTTGAGAAATTGCTTGAAGAAAGAGCGAGATCTCCTCCTAGACGGCCGAAGGGGAAAGGGAGAAAGGGAGAAAGCCCACCCTCCGAACCTTCCGACGGGACACGACGATCTACCTCGGATGTGTCCAAGCCCTCGTCGCAGGCAAGAAGCGACCCAGACCCGGAAAAGGCTCATGCTAAAAGAATGAGCCTGCTGGAGCAACGACTCAATGCCCTTGCCAGTCGTAAAGATCTCCAAGAGGCTGGAGTAGTCCGGCCCTATCCGGCCGAGTGGGACTTAGTCCCGTACCCTCCTAAGTTTAAGGCTCCAACTCTCCAAGCATTTGACGGGAAGGGGTCACCCAACCAGCACATCTACTACTTCAAATCCCAGACCGGGAATGTAGTAGATAACGACGCTATACTGACGCGACTGTTCATAGGCACCCTGAAGGGTTGGCCTTTGAATGGTTCATGAAGCTCCCAGAAGGTTCAATCAAGAACTGGAGCGACTTGGAGAAGCTGTTTCTGACACGCTTCTTCGAAGATGACTCGGAAGTGACAATGCCCACCCTTTTAGCAACCAAACAGCGAAAGGGAGAGTCCGTCAAGTCTTTCGTAGAAAGATTTCGGAACGTGGCACTCCGATGTCCAAGCGGCATGACCCAGGCCACCCTGGTGGAAACATGTCGTCATAATCTCCAAACCTCACTCCTTGCTCAAATAGGAGTTGCTGAAAGCCGCACCTGGAAACAATTAGTCCAACAAGTTGAACAGGCTGAGGAGATTGTTGCCCGCGTCAGGGAGAGAAGGCAGGCCCAGGCCAGAGAGGTCAACAAGGCGTGCGCAGGACACATCCCTCCAAACAAAGCGGAAGGATAACTTGGCGACGGAGACCAAATCCCCCGCCAAACCTCAAACAGGCAGGGCAAGTGGCTCTTCAAGCCAGCCACGCCCCAACAAGCAGTATTCCTTCAAGGAGGAACATGTCGATTCGCTCTTCAAGCTACTCAACAAGAGCAATCGGCTGAAACTCCCTGAAGTTAGACGCCCAGAGGAAGTCGGCAAGACCGACAATCCCAACTACTGTATGTACCACAGAATGTTGGGACATCCTACCAAAAGCTGCTACGTCTTCAAGGACATCCTTCAGGCTCTGATTGACGCGGAGGTGTTAAAGCTCCGACCAGAGCAGAAGAAGGTCACGGCCAACGTAACGTCAGTTCTCCAGTTCGGGAGACAACCTCCTACACCTGCAGGGGTAACTCCTATTCCAAGGGAGAATTAAGAGTGGTCAACACAGACCCTCACCAGCAACAGGAGAAGGGCTTGGTAGCCGTCCCTACACCTCAGGGGGAAACCATGTGGGTCCACCCTGACCTCGTCGATGAACAACAATGGACTACTGTGACCAACAGAAAGTCCAAAGGCAAGGCAAAAGCTTCATCGTGCCATGTGATCTGCGCTTCCTCTCGAGAAGCGGATACTGATGTTCCCTCGTTGACTGACTCAGAAGAGGAAACAATAGTCCTGGCCGCAGAGCCCAGCCAACCGATGGCGGGGACCCGTTCAGGACAGGCATACTTGAAGCAGTACGGCGAGACGGTAGCGGCTTCTCCGCAACCAGCCGTAGAACCAGCCAAGCCCTCCACAAAACCACCTGTGGAGAAACAGAAAGAAACCCGGTTTTCTCGGGTTCTTTCAAAAGGTGCAGCGGAAGGATCCTCGACACCTTACCGCTTCGATGTCTTGGCTCAACTAGCCAACATCCCGGCACGCATCACCTTGTATGAACTCCTGAGGCTATCAAAGTCAACCAGAGAGGCTCTACAAGAAGCTTTGGCAAATGCTGAGGTCTTCATGACCCGCGTGCCAAGGGAGGAAGATGTAGAGGATTGCCTCCACGCCTCCCCAAATGCTCCCTGCATCACCTTCACAACAGATGACATGCAGGTTAAAGGGAAGCATGACCGACCCCTATACTTCACAGGATATATCGGGTCATCCGAGGTAAATCGCATCCAGGTAGACCCAGGGTCCGCGCTGAGTATCATACCTCGCCGAGTCATGCAATTTCTGGGCATTCCTACCCATCGTCTGAGCCCTACCCAGACAACTATTTACGGGTTTAATGCCAATAGCTCCCGTCCGATGGGGAAGATCAAGCTCAAATGCCAGATCGGGAGCCTCAAGTCGGAAGTGACATGCTACGTCATTGACGCTGACACTTCCTACAACCTGTTGCTGGGACGACCATGGATTCACCGTAATTCCATCGTTCCCTCCACTCTCCACCAAGTCATGAAATACATTGACGAGAGTGGACAAGTTCAAACGTTGATTGCCGAAAGGCATCCGTTTAAAGGGGTTGAAAACTATTTCACGGACTCCCTCCTATATCAGGATCCTGAGGAGACTAATGAAACCCCGCAACCAGAGGAGCTAGACTCTGGTAATGAGGCTGACATTGAGCCTGAGAAAGAAGAGTGCCTGTGGGAGTTGGAACCCCTTGTAAAGAGCACTAATAAGCTCGATATTGACAACACCACCGACGATGCGGGTGGTTGGTACATTAATGAAGATTTAGATTTTGCGTATTTTCCTGTGTATGTTTCCGATTCAATACCGTCGGATACTACTACCGACGTGGACGATGACCTCTGGTCGGCAATGGATGCTTTGACATCTTTGCATGTACCGGTGAAATCATCTTTCGGGACATACCAAGATAATGGTAATGCGCAAGAATCTATATTTATGGTTCCAGCCAGACGAAAAGGCCAAAGACCAATACTTTTTGGGCGAATCTCGTCTGAACCGATGCCTCACGAAGAATCGGAAGGCGAGGATGAATCCCCTCAGTTCAATCATTATGAACCGAAAGCGCTCAGAATGATGAAACGCATGGGATATGACCTAACCAACAGGCCCGGATTAAACTTCGGTAAAGGAAGGAGAACGCTGCTCCGGTCCTTTGTGCCGAAAGGGAAAGCACCTGATTATTATCATCAGACGCGCCGGGGGTTGGGCTATGTATCAACTCCAGTCCCATCAGCCTCTGATTCTCGAGAGTCGTCAGGTCACGATTGCTCTTCAGACACGTCATCGTGGGAGTCAGATGTCAGTGTCGGCAACATCTTCAAAGGGCTTTCAGTAAACATGGTTTCAACAGGCCATCTGGAAGATGAAGATGAAGAAATGATCCAACCTGATACAGATCCTTGGATCAAACATTTGAATGCTCTTTGGGATATCCGCTTTGAACAGCGTGAGCCACCCACAGAAGATAAGGTTGTTCAAATCAACCTAGGAGATGAGGCCAACCCCAAGCCCATTTTCATAAGTGACGGCTTGTCACCTTCGGAAAAGGAGGATCTAATATCTCTTGTACAAGAGTATATAGACGTCTTCGCCTGGAATTATGAGGACATGCCTGGACTTGATCCTCAAGTGGCTATGCATCGCCTCAACATCAATCCGGACATGAAGCCTGTTAAACAACAGCAGCGACGGTTCCGTCCAGAGATAATGGAGGCAATTCAATCAGAAGTCAGAAAGCTTATTGATTCTGGCTTCATCAGGGAGGAACAGCATCCCGACTGGGTAGCCAACATCGTCCCCGTCACCAAGAAGAATGGGAAGATCCGGATCTGCATCGACTTCCGTGATCTAAACGAGGCCTGCCCCAAAGACGAATTCCCATTGCCAATCACAGATGTCATGATTGACAATACTTGTGGATTCGAGCGAATGTCCTTTATGGACGGGTTCTCAGGATACAATCAAATCAAGATGTATCCCGATGACGAAAAGCATACCTCCTTCAGGACTCCTCTAGGGGTATATTGCTATACTGTCATGCCTTTTGGACTGAAAATGCAGGGGCAACATACCAAAGGGCCATGAACGTCATTTTCCATCAGCAGATACGCAAAACGGTGGAATGTTATGTCGATGACATCGCGGTGAAAAGTCGCACTAAAGGTGATCACATAGCAGACCTGAAGGTGGTCTTCGACATCATGCGGGCTCATCAATTGAAGATGAACCCACCAAGTCCTTCCTGGGGGTAGCCAGTGGCAAATTCCTAGGATTTGTTGTGACTTCCACAGGAATCCATTTGGATCCGGAGAAAGTCCGCGCTATCCAAGAGATGCAACCCCCCAGAAGCCTCAAGGAGCTCAGGGGATTACAAGGACGATTGGCGTACATCCGCAGGTTCATATCAAACCTTTCCGGGAGATGCCAACCCTTCGCCAAGCTGATGAAAAAGGGTGTTTCATTCATTTGGGACGACGCTTGTCAAAAAGCATTTGAGGAGATCAAACACTACCTCACCCAACCACCAGTTCTTGCAGCTCCGGTGTCCGGAAAGCCTTTCTTGGTATATGTTCGAGCAATGGATCATTCCCTGGGAGCTCTACTAGCTCAGAATGATGAACAAGGACGAGAACAAGCAATCTACTACCTAAGTAGAACAATGATCGGAGCCGAACATCGGTACAACCCGATCGAGAAGGAATGTTTGGCGCTGGTGTTCGCTATTCAGAAAATGCGACACTATCTAGTAGGCCAAACTATAAATGTCATATCAAAAGTCAACCCTCTGAGGTTACTCATGACAAAGCCTTCCTCGTTGAATGGCCGGCTGGCAAAATGGGCCATGTTGCTATCCCAGTATGATATGCACTTTCTGCCGCAGAAAGCCATTAAGGGACAAGCGGTGGCAGACTTCCTAGCTGAACACCCAGATCCAAGGGCAGCCAAAGTCTACGAGGATCTCCCAGACGAAGTGGCCGAAGCCTACCTGACTCAGACATCGTTCGAAAGTCAAGTGTGGCAACTTTTCTTCGACGGTGCATCAAGGACAAGCCCGAAGGGACACATAGTAGCGGGGGTAGGAGTGATACTCGTCTCCCCACAAAATTATGTGATTCCCCGAGCTGTCTCACTAACGGAGCCTTGTTCCAACAATGTCGCGGAATACAATGCTCTATTGATTGGGATGCAGCTCGCCGATGAGATTGGCGTTAAAAATCTCGAGGCGTACGGTGATTCTAAACTCATCGTCAGCCAAGTTCGCGGAGAGTATGAGGTCAGACATGAAGATCTAGTACCCTATTACAATGCGACAATCCACATGGCCGAGAGGTTTTCAAACTTCTACATCGACCATGTACCACGCAGGCAAAATGCGCATGCAGATGCACTTGCATCCCTTGCTGCCTCCTTAGCCCTTCCAGCTGGAGCAATGGAGAAAGTATTCGTCTATAGCCACGACCTGTACTGTCCAAAAATTTCACTCAGAGACTGCCCAGGGTCAACGGGAGATCATCACGACAAGGAAACACTTGAAGTGTCAACCGGTCTAGAGCCTAGAGACTGGCGATTCCCCTACATTGATTTTGTCTTATACGGCATCTTGCCTGAAGACGCCAGGGAGGCGGCTGCCATCCGAAGGAAAGCCCCCAAATTCTACTATAATGCGATTTCGCGAACATTGTATCGTCGATCGCATGACGGGATCCTGCTCCGATGCCTCTCATCAAAAGAAGCCCAAGGAGTATTGAAAGAAGCCCACGATGGTACTTGTGGAGCTCATCAACCTGGCCCAAAATTGGCACATCGACTCCAAAGGTTGGGTTACTATTGGCCAAAAATGATCGCCGATGCTGTCGCTTATGCTAAGAGATGTCACGCCTGTCAAATACACGGCGATTTCATCCATCAAGCACCAGGGTACCTCCACTCTACGACCTCTACCTGGCCGTTTGAAATGTGGGGGATGGACGTGGTTGGCCCTATCAGCCCACCATCATCGAAAGGACATCGGTTCATTCTAGCGATAACCGATTACTTCTCAAAGTGGGCCGAAGCTATCCCTTTGAAAGAGGTAAAATCTTCTAACGTGATCAAGTTCGTGAAACATCACGTTATTTACCGCTTCGGTGTGCCTCGGCGTATCATCCATGACAATGGACCCCAGTTCATCAGCCAGGCTTTCCAGAGATTCTGCGCGAAGTTCAGAATCCAGAGTGTGTCCTCAACGGCATACTATCCTGCTGCTAACGGTCTTGCAGAAGCCTTCAACAAGACTATTGGCAAGCTTCTCAAGAAATTTGTCTCGAAAAGTCAACGGGACTGGGACGACAAGCTGGGTGAATGCTTATGGGCCTACCGCACAACGGTGCGAACCCCAACTAAAGCCACGCCATTTTCCTTGGTATACGGATGCGAAGCCGTCCTTCCACTGGAAATCCAAATTCCATCTCTACGCGTCGCCTTGACAGCGGAGATGACAACTGAGGAGAAGCATCAGCAGCGACTCCAGGAGTTGGAAGCCTTAGACGACAAGCGTTTGCAGGCCCAACAGCAAATCGAGCTCTATCAAGCTCGAATCACCAGAGCCTTCAACAAGAAAGTCAAAGCGCGAACTTTCAAGAAAGGCGACCTTGTCTTAGCCGTCCGAAGACCCATGGTCATGACGCACAAGACAAAAGGAAAATTTCAACCCAAATGGGAAGGACCATTTGTAGTAGAGTCAGTCTACTCAAATGGGTCATATCGCCTCATAACTTCAAATGGCGATACACTCATGATGCCGATCAATGGCAAATTCTTGAAGAAGTACTATCCTTAATAGTACTCTTCCTCCGATCAAGTTAAAAGTACACCTCTGATCAAACATCCGACGCCCTCGACGGCTAAGGATAGAGGAAAATGTCGGCCTTTAAGCCCGACATAAATCCTCGACAACTCATCATGCTGAGGGGAATAGCATGACTAGCCCAGCTCAAACGGTAGTTGGTAAAGGCATGTCAAACCCGTTGACAGCTGAGGATTTGCTAAAAATCCTAAGGGACACGTTCCCATTTGATCCGGCGCCTCCGACGGCTAAGGATAGAGGAAAATGTTGGCTTTTAAGCCCAACATAAGTCCTCGACAACTCATCATGCTGAGGGGAATAGCATGGCTAGCCCAACTCAAACGGTAGTTGGTAAAGGCACCTCAAACCCGTTGATAGCTGAGGTTTGCTAAAAATCCTAAGTGGACTTGATTCCACTCTTTCCTCCAAAATCCCTTACCAATTCTCATCCACAGAATGGTAAGACCACAAAAAAAAAAACAATCGTTGCCAAGTTAACACCATACCTCTGGTAATGAGATACCCCTTGTAGAGTACAAATCTTGCTTGTCAACTCTACATTTTGCCAAGTTAACACTACACCTCTGGCACTTCAAATTCTCACTTGTCAATTCTCGTTCATAGAATGACAGGTCCTCAAATTATCTTCGGCATCAAGCCAATTCTTGTCAAGTTAATATTACACCTCTGACAAAACCGCTGTTTAAGTTAACATTATACCTCTAAGCAGCACTTCAAGTTTCTGCCAGGTTTAATATTACACCTCTGACAGTCACTTTTCTTCAGTCTTCCATATCGAAGCTGAAATGCATGATGCCAAGTTAACAATACACCTCTAGCATCTGAGTCATCGCTAAGTTCAACAATACACCTATGGCCATGACCTTTCCTCGACTTCCTTGTTCAAGCCGAGATGAATGATGCCAAGTTAACACTACACCTCTAGCATCCGAGTCATCGCTAAGTTCAACAATACACCTATGGCCATGACCGTTCCTCGACTTCCTCGTCTAAGTCGAGATGACCAATGCTAAGTTCAACATCACACCTCTAGCATTACCTCACTGTTACGTTAAACATTACACCTATGACAGTGACATTCTGAGTTAAGTTAATATCACACCTCTGACTCACATCCTTGTCGAGTTAACACCACACTTCTGACAAGACTATCTCCAACCCGTTAAGTTAATATCACACCTCTAACGGTAAAAGCTTCACTAGATTCCTCGCGGGTCTAGTTTCACTTGTTATTCTCTTCAACAGAATAACAGGTCCACCTAAAGACATTGTTAGGTTAACATTACACCGCTGACAATGTTTTATCAAATTCCCCAGCTGACCTTGAATCAAGTCAATCCCAGACACTTGACAAAAGTTCACCTTCTCTGGGAGTACGCATTCCCCCTGTCACTTTCTTTTATAAAGTGGCGGGTCCACCAAAATCATTCTTTTGCTTCTAAAACAAAACATTCAAGACAACAGAAAGAGGCAAAAAGAAAAGTGTCACTTTTATTGATATTCAAGCATATGAAAGTGATACAAAACGCTCTCTTATACAATAAGATTGAGTGTTACAATTAAGGAGTACAAAGAAGTCCCTCTCTCTCTTAGAGGCCGTACTCACTCCTTGAAGCCGCATCTGATTCCAAATACATGATGTCCGGGAAAGTGCCCGACTGTGACGACAATTGGAGTCGGTTGCACCATGGCAACAACGCCAAACTCTGAAAGCGCCCTAGCTGACTAAGCTAAGAGCAATGGTGTTCTTGAGGTCCGGTGGCAGCAGAAAGTCCTGCAACCCTTCATTCATCACCATCCCTTTCCCCAGCAGGCCATCTAACGGAATGTCCTCGATGTCACTTCTGGAGTGGGAGAGGAAGAGGATCTTATCCGCCACCACAACCGCCGGACCCTCATCGCCGTCATGCATACCCTGACCATCTCTTGCCATCAGGCATGTTTGGTACAGGAGATCTGAAGAGACCTTGGCGAGGGTTGGGTCCTCGTCAGAGACATAATATATTCTCTCATAGGTGACGAGGACCATAATATATTCTCTCATAGGTGAACATTGAACAAGCTCGCCGGTTGAAGCATTCTTCCAGGGGACCAGCGAACCTGCAAAGAACAAATAAGAGAATCAGAAAATCTGGAACTTAGTATACTTTAACAAAAGAAAACTAAGTAACAGACGCGGCAGTCTTTAGAGACTTCAGACGCGGGTCAAAACTGTGCCATGCGCAGGATTCAAACGCGGCTTTATCTTGCGTCCGCGCCTAAAAGCACAAGACGCGAAAAAGTGTAAACGCCGAAAATTGCCATCTCTCTGCTGGGTGAACAGGAGTTACAAGATTCAGGTCGGAAACTTTGAATTCATCCAAGGCATTGGCTATAAAACGCGTCAAGACAATGGCTGTAAAACGCAATGAGCAACGCGCGCGTCAAGCGCCCGCGTTCAGAGGGTTCGAATCAATGGCGCAAATTCCAGAAAAGGAATGCGCCAAGACTTCTTTCAGACGGTTACGCCAAGGTGCAGGCCTGGATGGGCTATAGATGTCATCAGGGTGACATACCAGCAGGGGCCTCTATCCAGAGCTGGCCTTTCCGCGTCCAAACGCAGGTGCACAAGATGATCCAAGAGGCTTTTCCTCCTGAAGAGACCAGACAGAAGCCTGAGAGCTTTGGGTCATCTTCATCCACAGAGTCACCATCACCCATGGAGACAGATCTCTGTCAGAAACTCTAAAGAAGGCGAGACTTCTCTCGGAGCAAAACAAATAAAAACAGTCTAAGTTGGATTGTTGAAGAGGGAGAGGGTGCACTCTATTTATAGGCAGTCCCTAATAACTGTCATTAATGGTGCATCAATCGGAACCGCCGCGCACGACCGTCAAAGCCCAATCAAGGACTGACGCGTGGAACGCTGCTTTGGAAACCGTCGAGAGCGCCGGTTTTTCAACCGCCAGCGTCGGTTTTGCATTTAAGGGCATTAACGCCCGAGCCCAATGAGGAGTCGACGCGTGGACAACTGCCTTGGGAAGCAACGGATGACCCGGAACCCCAATCGACAGTGAAGACTTGACGTTCAAAGATCTCCTAAAATCTTTTAAGTCAGATTGCACTAAACGCAGTTGGGAAAGCCGCGTCCCTTGAGCAGGCAAGGCTGCGTCTCTCGTGTCTGCTCGACCCGCGTCTTTCTTAGCAAGACAGATTCGCGTTATTCAGAACCGCGTTTCGCCTGGTGATTGACGCCGCGTCTCATTAAAAGGACTTAGCGAAATATCAGTTCCTATGAAATGATGACCGCGTTCCACCCTGTGATTAACGCTGCGTCTCATTCCTATGGACTGATGACCGCGTCTCACTATGTGGATCAATGCCGCGTCTCGTCGAGTAGACTCAGAGTCAACGCCGCGTTTTATTGAAAGAACTTGGTCTTACCTAAGTTCAGTATTCACAACCAGTGATCAGGAAGTTGGATTCACCCACAGCTAAACAAAGAAGGTGGAGCCAAAAACTTCACAAAAGCTTTTATTATATCAAAAAAATGGTAAAAGTGGATACAAACACTCTTGATAAATAGAGTGTCCTTTTCTTTACAAAAAGAAAAAGAAAAGAAGGCTAAATGTCCTGGTTCGCCAAGGAACGGATTTGTTCCTTGAGGCGGTGAATCTCGTGTTGGGCGTCCTTTCAGCTTCCATAATAACCCGGTCCCGCAGCTCCTCTTCAGATAAGAAATTTCTTGCGGCCAGCTGCGTTCGCAGAGATTCCACCCTGGAAAAATGTAGAGACAGACTCTCTTCAGCTCGCGCCTTAGCAGCTTGTTGCTCCTCAAGCTCCTCTTTAATGGTAACGAGCTTCTTCTCATTGAACGCAAGCACAGCTTCCGCCTTGGCAATGGTGTCCCGAGCCTTGGCAATGGTGTCACGAGCACTGATGATGACTTGCTCAGTGCTCTGCATGGTAAGCTCGGATTCCCTTGAATCGGCGGTTAGTCTTTGACATTCAGCCTGGGAATATTCGAGGCTGCGGGCCTCTGCAGCAATTTGTGCCTCCGCCTCCTGTCGCTCTTGTTCTTGAGCAGCTAGGAGCCTAGTCAAGGTGGCCTGGGCCTCATCAGAGGAGCCAGCATTTTCCAAAGACTCCAGCTCGTGCAGGTCATCTCCCAGTTGCTTCACCACCCGCAGACATGCCTCGGCAAGTGAGGGGCCTCCCGTTAATTCGATGTTCACGGCCATATTTTCGAGAAGCTTCTGGGCAAATTTGAAGGAGCTGCTCCCACGTAAGATGAGATCAATACATGATCCCATCGAAGCGAAGAATTGTTGCACCATCTGACGTGCCAGTTCCCCTATGTCTTCACCACCTGGGAAGCTTCCCGACCCCTTTTCTGTCACAGGATAGGGGATATAAGGCGGATCTTCTCGCACAAGAGTCGTGCTGGCCGTCGATACTGCAAGAGCAAGATTGGCCAATGGCGCTTCCGGAGGTGCTACCTCTGCAGGAACCTCCACGACCAATGATGGAGTAGTTAGCGCAACCTCCTCAGAAACCTCAATCGAGACCTGAGCTGCGTGGCCTTCTGGAAGGGTACCGACCGTCGGACTCTCTACCTGAGCCCCCTCAGTCCTCTCTGCAAGTTATCGCGATGTTAGCCACAATGGTAGAAAAGCGAAACATTTAAAGCATCAGAGCTGCCTTACCAGGTTGGAGGTCCAGAGACGTCGAATCCTGCGGAGCGGAAGTCTCCTCGGCTTCAGCAGTAACCTCCTCGCCCGGCAGAGTGAGAGCCTCCTCAACCTCAGTGGTTGCTTCCCCTTCCGGCAAAATGGAAGGCTCCCCAATCTCAACAGTTGCCCCTCTGAAGCCTCGATTCTCTCGGGCTGGGTCAACTCTTTCACCATCTCCTCGATACGCGAGGAGGTTGTAGCGTCGGCATCTCCGGCTGGCCCTGCAGCATAAAAGAAGAATGTTAGAACATCCTCTTCAATATGCAAAGAGAAAATTAGACAGAAGATGGAAAGAATACCTTCAGTAGGGATAATCGCCAGCGATGGTGCAGTCGATGGCTCGCCCCCATATATTTCCTCCTCCGAGATGTGGAAGAATTTGCTCTGATCAGGAAGAGCGGGTTCATCGCCATAGTCGACCTCGTCTTCAAAGGCGCTTTCCCCCGATAACGAAGAAGACGACAGCTCAACGCGAGGAAGCTTCGCAACAGGAGCCTTGCCTCCGATCACCCCAGTGGTAGGACTAGGGTCAACTGCCCTAGGACTGGAAATGAAGACGCTAGGAGACCCCGGCTGCCGTGCCTCACCTCTCCCTTCATGAGCAGAAGGAAGCTCGGGCTGAGCTGAGAATCCCGGAATCTCAACATCCTCTTCACCCATTATGTCGACCTCAAGCCGCTCATCATCATCACCAGCGGTGAGTTCGTCAACAAGCTCCCCCTCCTCCACGGTCTTGCGGTGTGACCTAGGGGCACGGACTAGGGTGGGAAAATCTTCATCTTCTGACGGTTCCTCAACCCTGACAAGGACGTCTTCAGGATGAGCCTCAACTCCAGTAGAGGTGCCTTCAGATTGAGAAACTTCGGCTGTTAAGTCCCTCCGAACCTTCTTTGGGACAGGCCCAGCAATAGAAGCAGAGTGTCGACGACGCTTGCTCACCGTCTGTTTAGACCTCCTTGCCCGCGGCTCCTCCCTCATTGCTGGTGGTTCAGCCCTTGTCGCTCGCGGCTCTGCCCTTGTCGGTAGCGGCTCCGCCCTCACTGCTTGTGGCTCCCTCCTCGATCGTCTCCTGACCTCCTTATGAGCCTTCAGATACTGGTCGATAAGCTTCGAATGTTTACCGGACTCTGACCTGGCCTCGAGATGTGCATTGATGCTCTCAAGGCATGAAGACTCCGGAACAAGGTCTGGTGTCTGGCTGGCTTGGAAGTACCAAGTGCAGAAGCTGAAGCTCGTGCGGCATTTGGGCGTCTCGATGGGTAGACGGAATGTTGCTCCCGTCCCTCCAGCCACACTGTAGTACCAGGCCCGAGCACCCTCGAACAGGTTCCCTTCGAAGGCGAGCCGAGCATTGGGGTTCCCGACATAGAGTTGATCGTAGCCGAACTGTCGGGCAAAACGGTTCGGCATGTATGGCTCGATGGTGCATGAAGTCCCTTGCCGGAACATCACATATCCCGGCCGGATGTTGATCAACCACCAGAAGACTCCCGCAGGCAGTTGTGTGAAGTTATCCCGACCAGCGATATCAGCGAACAACTCCCCGAAAGCCGCACCAGGAACGTCTGGAAAGCAGCGGTTGAGCTGGTAGTTCGTGGCGCAGGAAAGACACTTCCTAATATAATACAGGTAGGTGTCACGCCACTCCGAACGTTCCAGCCGCTGCACAAATGGGACATGACCCGTGCTCCCACGCGCCGCCGTCATCAAAGAAGGGCAATGCATCACGTACCAAGCCATGAGGTACGTGTAAGGCAGTTCAATCCGAGGGTTAGGGCGCTTCACCTTCGGATTCCCCTCTGAGTCGACATATGGCTTTCCATGGGAGTCAACAGTCTTCGGGGGCTCGCAGAAATTCTTGGCTAACGCCCGTAGCCCACTCTGAATACCGGCCGCCACGGCCGAAAGAAGAGCTATGGGGCTACCATGAGCCAGGAGCACCGCCGGGTACACCACGTCGGCAACAATAACTTCGTGTGGCAGCGTGGGCACCACACAACGCTTCAACCACAGCATCAAGAAGCCCGCCAACAGTGCTCGACTAGAGATGGAAGTCCGGGCTTGATGGTGAAAGCTTTCAAAAACTAGGTCAGGGTCAAAACCGTCCTCGTTCGACTCCGTGGTGTAGAAGCTGTTCGGAGCCTGGTCGATCCTGTCTTCAATTTCTCTATCGGAGCTGGGAGCCAGTCGGGTTATCGGGAGGTCTTTATTGTTAACGTTGTTGAACAGATAACTAGCCCAAGACAACTGCTTGACTCCTCCTGACCTCCAGGCAGTTATCTGGCCGCAGATGTGGAAGTGGCACATCACCTCCCAGTAGGTCTCATATATTGCGGGAAACTCTTTTTTCAAAAAGTGGAGCTCCTTAGTGGTAGGGACATATTCCTCATAAGGAATGTCCCCTGACGCCAGCCCCGAGACCTCATGCAGCTCGTGCAGTGCCAGGCCCATCTCTCCAACCGGGGTGAAGAATGTCCCCGTCAGAGAGTCATATCGCTCCAGGACTCCGAAGAAATTATGAGAGCTTGGTGGGATACCCCACTGTACGGCCCTGACCGCCGGGTATAGTCCCACACACTCTAGCAGCTCTTTAAGATCGGTGAGGACAAAACCCACCATCCTGCCCCACCAAACATTCCCCGTAGAATGGATCCACCCATGCGCACGGAACTTAGTAGGATAGTCACCCTCCGCTTCCATAAACGAGTTAAGGAAGGTAGCGGTAAGCTGTGGTATCTCCCCGACCGGAACATCGGACTTGCGCGACGCAGGGAACAGGCCGACGGCTGACCTGTCATGACTATCATGGCGGTTTACCTTCTGGAAGCCAAAGTCACCAAGGGTGATTTCGGGGACACATTGGGAAATGTCCCATTCCATCTTCCGAGGGATGGACATGTGTTGGAAGTAGGACAACGGGAACATCCTCTCCATATCCGAAAGAAACAATCTTCCATCCTTTATCTGACGGAGCCATTTGTAAGTTCCTCCAGACACGCGACGGCCGTCATAATGAATGCGATCTCCGAAGAAGAAGGCAGGCTTCTCCAGCCTGACGCCATCATCCGTTTTGAATGCGGCATCGGTCATAAGCGCCCGAAAGGTTCTCCTGTCAACATTAGAGAGCCTCTCCCTGCGATCCGGCGACTGGTCAGCAGTCAATGGGACACTCATTCTTAGCACGAAGGTCAAGCCCTGGTCAGCACCACCTACATGTCCAAAGTGGCGCGTCTTGGCAAGTGAGCCAGAAACATGTCGCACTGCGAAAGAAAAGGACACTTAGTCAGATACTTCATTAAAAGCAAGAAAAAATGCTAAGTGTTCATGACCCAGAACGCAGAAGAGAAACTGGACGCAGGAATTATCAAAATTCGCGTCCAGACCTGCGAATCTGCGTCCAAACGCAGAAGAGAAACTGGACGCAGGAATTATCAAAATTCGCGTCCAGACCTGCGAATCTGCGTTCAAACGCAGAAAAGATACTGGACGCAGAAGTTATCAAAACCCGCGTCCAGACCTGCAAATCCGCGTCAAGTGGCTTAGAACACAAGGATCAAATCCGCGTTCTGCAAACCAAGACCGCGTCCAGATCCTTCACAGTTAGGAAATCTCTAAGTGAAGGACCCGAAGTGCAGAGTTCACTGGCGTTAGGTCATCAAACCCGCGCCTCGGTTATCAACTCAAAGACCGCGTCCGAGACTGCGTCTGAGAATCAAACCGGTTCATATTCTGTGTTAAGAGTTTTTTTTTAGGGTTCTCTAAAACTTCCAGTAACGGTGAAGCTTAGCCAAAATGGCATCTTTACCTCGGAAAACATCCTGCACGGAGGAAGCGCCCCCTTGGGCCTCGGCAATGGTCGCCTTGGAGGACGACGCGGTCGGCTTGGCCTTGGGTGCCATTGGTGATCAGAGGTCAATGAAGAAGATGAGCAGTAATGGAGAAGAAGAACTCTCTTAAATCTCTGAGTAAGCGCGTTCGGAGAAGAAGACAAATCTCTCTAACTGTGGCCTTTTATAGGCACAAAGATTCGCGAAGATACGCGGCGTGTGGCCCGATAGACGCTGCAGCAAGTCGCCACTTGACGCGTGTAACCAGATCATTTCTGAACAGAGAAGATCCTGCGTCGTGACCCCGCCGCGAGTCATCATTCGACACGTGGAGCAGTTCATTTAATGAACCGGGAAATCCGCGCGCCTAACGGAGAAAACCTCTCCGGTTCCCCAAGCCAGCTGGCGGCGTAATCATGACATGGCACAGATTCGCGCCCAAAGAACGCGCCTCTCCGATGGACATGCCCCGTCAGCATCACCATAAATGCACCCAGAAAGTCGCGTTGTGTCCAGAAAATCGCGTCTGCATCCAAAAGACGCGTCTCTCTAAAATTCGCGTCCTCCCAAGCAGGTTAAACATCGCGTCTACCTCATGGAATATTAGTCGCGTTCCTATCACCAAAAAGACGCACCCCATGGAAGTCGCGTCTTTAGGGCAGTCTCTGCTTTTCAAAAAAAAACCTGCGTTCGGCTTCTGCAAATCAGTTCAACAGTACACTGGCACAAGCAGAAGGCCAACCACTCCTGGTCAAAAGCGCACTCGTGACAGACTAAAAGCGATCGGGGAGGTTTAGACTGTGTATCTAGACACTCAACACGATCAACTCTGATGGCTTCAAAGAGTTCAACAGTACACTCACAAAGACCAACTCCAGATAAGATCAAACCCGGAGCATTAATAGTCCAGTCATAAAGGCGAACGCGGCTAAAATCCAAAGTATTCCGAAATCCGTCCCATTTAATTACGGAATATCGAAAACTTTGGAGGGGGTTCTGTAGGCTGTCTAAAAAACAGACAAGCCTTTAAAAGCAGAGATCCAAGCTCAAGACGCGTTGGCTCGACACCCGCGTCTCAGCATCAGGACGCGTGGGCTCGACACCCGCGTCTCAGCATCAGGACGCGTTGGCTCGACGCCCGCGTCTCAGCATCAGGACGCGTTGGCTCGACGCCCGCGTCTCAGCATCAGGACGCGCTGGCTCAACGCCCGCGTCTCAGGATCAAGGCGCATTGACTCGACACCCGCGTCTCAGCATCAGGACGCGTTGGCTCGACGCCCGCGTCTCGGTTGCAACTACCCGAAATAAGGGGCCAGTCACCGCACATGTAGCGGGAAGTGGCCCCTCATTGTGGAGCGTTTTCAGGGGGCACGTTCATCCCCAGGGACCTCTATAAATAGCCCTGTTGGCATCAACAGAGACAGACACACAGGGAGAGACGTACCTACATACAGGCATACGCATCCAACACGCGTAGAGAGAAACACGCACGATCACCGGACGAAGGCATCGTCAGCAGAGAAGGAGAGAAGACTCTTCAGCAAGCTTACTGCGTACTAGCTGCTCTTTGCCTAGCTCCTCTTCTAGAGTTTTGGTAGACAGAGCCGAGTAACTCTCTCTACCGACCGAAGAGAAGATCCCCGACGGTCCAAACAGTCATCCGGTCAACGGAGAACAAGATTCACTCTCCACCGCCACACGAAGAACCCAGCATTAAACAAAGGGGGGATTCAAGATTCAACTCCTCCCTCCCTTGTAACCGGAAAGAAAGGAAAGTCTGGTTGTAATTGTTTCAACTGATTCAAGGAAATATTTTACACCCCGATCCTTCTCACCTAAAATCTCCTTCCGGGCACCTACAATGAGCACAAGGAATATATCATGCATATAAAGGTAAAGACAAGATAAGTAATGTAAGATATAAACAAGGAGATAGAGAGAGAAATGGCAATCGCAAACACAAAGGGTTTGTTTCGAGGTTCGAGCACACTTGCTCTACATCCCCGCCTTCGACACACGAAGGATCTCCACTATGCAAGATCCCAATGGATCTCTCCCCGGTGCTGCAACACCTACAAGCCCTCGGACTCCCTAGTCCCGTACACACGCAAGCTCACTAGCTCGCCGAGGCCGCACCACAAACCACCGAGTTCACACAAGAACTCTAAACCACCGCGAACACACTTGTCCGCCTCCTCAAAGGACAAAGAAGAAATCTCTTGGTGATCTAAAACACTTTGATCACCAATTACAAATTCTCACAACACAATCCTATGGATAGATAAGGCAATGGATAGCTCAAGTGATTGTGAGAAAGCAAGGAAAGAACTATGGTGAAAAACTCAAAGAATCACTTTAAACACTCTTGATAAAATCTTTCCTTTAAATTGGAAGTATTTGCTCTCAAATATGTGGAGAAAACTCTTTTAATGAAGTGGGAAAAACTGGCTCAAAGCTCTCCTAAAATCTTGGCTCAAAACAATGACCAAACCCCCAATATATAGGCTGTCAAAAACTAGCCGTTGGGGTCTGTCAGGCCTGCCGGTCGACCGGGTCGGTCGACCGTTAACGGTCAGAAATCCGACCGTTGGAGCCATGGCCGACCGCCCGGGTCGACCGAGCCACTGGAGCAGAGAGTAGAACTCTCTGTCGGTCGACCCGTACGGTCGGCCGAAATTTCCAGAGAGCAGAGCTCTCTGGAGCGGTCGACCGTCCGGTCGGCCGTCCTCCAGTACACAAAGGCGTGCACGTCTGTGCACATCGGTCGACTCAACCGGTCGACCGACTTCAGAGTTAGTCGACTATAAAGGTAGTAAGTCGACTAGCTGAAGCCTGAAAACAGATTTTCTTGGATTTAAAACTAAGTCTTTTGGTTCACATAAAATCCCATAAATACATAGAAATTCTACAAAAATAGTTTTATCAATATACTTTGATAATCAAACATGCTTGCACAAAATCAAGGCATGTTATAAAAGATTGGACTATTTTTGTAACTTGAAAATATTGGCTCAAATGAAAACTGTATTTTTCCAAAACTTGTTTTTCCAGAACATCACCAAATACAAAAACAAGATATTGTAATTTATTTTAAGGCATAGTGTGTATGGATATGATCCACTACACAATCAAGATGAAATATCTATGTTTTTGAGATTAAGCTCTAAATATGGTTTTGGTTTAAACATATGTAAATGAAATACCGAAAACCAAAATAGTATTTTTCCAAAATGAAAGTCTTTTCTAAATCTGAAAATTCTTTTATGAAAAGACAACTAAATCAAGAGTGTGTGTGCATGGTATACTTGAGCAATCCACCAACTACTCTATCCTTTACATTTTATCTAAAACATAAAAATCTTATACCTAGACACAAGTCTTCATCTTCTTGAAGTCTTCACTTGAAGGCTTCTCATCTTCTTGACTTGGTCCAAGCTTGATCCAAAAGCTCTTTGGATCACACTGTGCTAGCTCCAAATCTTGACATTTTATCCTTTGTTGAGCTATGCACCTACTAAAGATCTGATAATGAATCTGTCACTAATTAAACATAAGATCATTAGTAAACATAACTTCATGAGTTGATCATCATCAAAACTAGGGTGATAGGCCTTTGGGCCAACAATCTCCCCTTTTTGATGATGACAAAACTCATGAAGTTATATATGCATGGATTAAAGTAAAGCTTCAAAGAAGCTCCCCCTTAACTCATGCATACCAAATAAACAATAATATATGTAATGAAAGCACATAAATATGTATGCAATGTATGGTGATAAAACATGAAATCCTTTTTCTCCTAGTTGCAATACAAAACATATATGCATAACTAACAAGGAAGACAAATACTTCTCCCCCTTAAGCAATGAAATCATGCATATAAACTCAAATACTTCTCCCCCTTTTTGTCGCTCATCAACAAAGGGTTCAAAGTAAAATCAAATCACATTTTTTTTCTCTCCCCCTTTTTGTCAAAAACAAAGAGATCAAGAAGGGGTAATACAAATCAATCAAGAAAGATTTATATGCGATATACATTCATGAAGAGGAAGACGCTAAGTTAACTTCCCTACACATATGCATTACATGAAGAAGGGATGACAAGCCCTAACTCACATAACACATATTATGTAATGCATAAGAGGAGATGTGAAGCTCCCCCTATACACGTATATCATATAAAGAAGAGTTGTCAAGCTCCTCAATTTAAAATATACTCAACATGAATCTATATGGAAGAGATATGTTAAGCTCTCCATGCATATAGGAAATACAAATCAAAAAAAATTTTGAATTTTCTTAATAAAACACATTTTGAGATATTATTAATTTTTTTTTTTAAAAACATATTGCATAAGCTTTAAGAATTACCAATTGAAAGTTAAATTAAGCTTAGCATATACATTGTGCTTTAAGAGTGTGAATCAATTGTAAATCAAGCACAAATAGATCATATATGTATGAAAAGATAATACGAATAGAAATTGATATAATTTAAATTTGAAAGCATTCATACATACAATCAAAATATGAGTATATAAAAATCATATTGATACCAATTGAAAATATCTAATGATACCAATTGAAGAGTAAGCTTATCATATACTCTACCATATGAAGAATTTGCACTAGTTAATATGAAAATGTTTTAAAACTAGTACGGAATCCTTCAAGCAAGGAATAAAGCAAAAATGTCAATTAATCTCAATATTCCTTTAAGACATGAAAATCATCACAGATATTTTTTTTTGTAAAAACAAAATTTGTATTTCAAGATATATGTATGTTTTGACAACACAATAAGTATACATACATATCTCTTAAACACAATTGAGTCCATATAAATAGATTTGCATTAAAGGCAAATGACTCAAGAGGTATACATGTATATCTTAAAGTTTGGCAAAATACACATATACATGAAATGAAAACACATGATCATAAATCAAATCCAAAAAGTGGGAATACAAGTTTAAAAATGTATGTATCATCAAAACCAAGCAATACAAGCACATTTCATCGGTTCAAATAAGCATTCAAGCACAAATATAAATAGATTTATTTGTGGCCCACGATATGTACAAGTATAAATCCTAGTGTTGACAAAAACTAACATATAAACTAATATTCAAATCATGAAGCATCAAATAAATTTTGAGAACACAAAAGAATTTATGATTGAAGAATAGTAAGATCATGTGTATGTCTCATAAACTAATTTGAAGAACAAATAACTAGTTTAAATAGATTTTTGACAAACTAGTTAAAGATCCTTCAAATACATCAAATCATATGTTTTTCATGAATTATACTAAGTACATAAAAATTCAAGCACTCATAGTCCATAAAGCTCAAAATTATCTTGAAAAATAAAAGATGAGTGTTCAAAGGTTATGTAAATGGTATTTTCATGAAAATAGACAATGAAGCTTAAAATAGACATGAAAATTATTTTTATCAAAACATAAAAATTCATTTTTTTTAAATAACTTCAAGGTATATGTATGGTATATCCAAAGCTAACAATATGCATACATATCCCAAGTATAAAAGAGTCTATTAAATGTATTTGCATGAAAGCAAGAGACTCACGGGTATACATGTATATTTATTAGATTTGAATTAAAAATACATATACATGAAGTAAAGCATAAAAATAGGCAAAACATGTATAAAAGAGAATCATCAAAACTAGTCTATACATATGCATATAGTGGATACAAATGAGCATGAAGTTCAAGTATATATGAGTCAATTGTAGTTCACTATTCATATATGTATAAATGCAAGTTTGACACATTCTACATCTAAGTATGTAAATACGACATGAAGCATACAAAAATATGAACATGCCATATGATATATGAAATTAAAAGCATGTACATAAAAGTAGGAGTTTAGAGATTGTTACCAACTCTAAAGCTCCTAACATGGTGGTTGTCCCACCAAATCTCCTCGATAGTGATGCATCCCAAAAGTATGTCCATCATGTCCAAGTGCATCCACTACCAAGACACCCATCCTCTCACGTCTTGTGAGAGCCTTCACCTACATCAAAAGTAAAAGGTGGGAGTTTTGGTACCCATATTTTCTTGGGTCCTTTGGGGTTAGTACTATAAGGAACCCAAAATCTTTTATTAGCAAAATTGAAAACACTAATCTTATCATAACAAAATTTTGCTAAATGGCCTTTGCGGCCACAATGTGTACATGTGTACACCTTAGTATGCTTATGTGTAAGAGTGTGATCATGACGTGCAACATAAGCATGATGATGTGCATGAATGGATGAAGTTTGTTTCTTTGAAAACAAAGACTCCAATTTAGTATGATTGAATGCACATGTGCTCAAATTAGAGCTCAAACAATCCATTTTATTTTTCAAAACTCTAATCTCATTAGTGGTGGCATGTAAAGCATGATGAGATAAAGAATCATTTTTCTTTTTCTTTTTCGAAACAAAATCTTTTTCTTTTTCACAAAATTTTCTTTTTAAAGACTTGTTTTCTTGAAAAACAACTTCTTTTTGTTTTTCCACCAAAGCAATATCATTTTTCAAAGAAGTGTTCCCTTCACATATATCATTTAATTTAGACATCAAGGAAGCATTTTCATCTTTCAAATCTTCTTTTTCTTTTTCTAAGCATGCAATCTTGTTTCTAAATGAGTCATTTTCATTAAGCATGCAATCAAATTCCTTTTTCAAATTTTTGTTATCTTTTTCTAAACATGCAATGTTACTTCTAAATGAATCATGTTCTTTATGCATGCAAGCAATGTTCTTTTTCAAATTTTTATTTTCCTTTTTAATCATGTCATATTTCTCAAGCAATTGTTGACAAAAGAAAGTGAGCTCATCATATGACATGTCTTCATCATCGGATTCGGTGTTACCTCAAGGGGGTTATCCCCTTGGACCATAAAGCATGCGTTGGAGGTGTTGCTTCCAACGTCCGAATCGCTCCCGGCATAGTATAGATTCTTTTCATCAAGGGAGGTGATGATGTTCCAAGCTACAAAAGCCGAGTCAATGTTAGCAACCCTAAATAAGTAATCATCATTTAGGGTACTCTTCAAAGCATTTAGGGCTTTTGCATTAGCCTCAATGTACTTGCTATCATTAATATAATAATCTTTAATTGTAGCAAGATAAACATGAATGCCTAAGGCCTTGAGGTACATAGACATCTTAACCTTCCAAATTTGGATGTTAAGAATGTCAAAGGTGGGTGGTGACATGAAGTCCATGGTGTGTGTACAAAATATTGTGATTAGCCTAAAATGAGGATCTTTAACTCTAGATTGTTAGACCCAAATCAGAGTACCAAGCTCTGATACCAATTGTAAGTTCACCTAGAGGGGGTGAATAGGTGATGGCTAATCTAATGGTCACTTAATGCCAAATAATGCGGAAGCTAAAACTAATTATGACCTAATTAATCTTTTACACTAAACATCACGTATAACCAAAGAGTGTTGCTAAATTCCCCGTGAAGGGCTCTGGACAAACTCCTCTAGATTCCCCTTGAATGGGTTGAGGTGCCGCGTTGGCTCTCATGGTTGAATACAAGTGTTAGTCAACAATTCCAAGCAATAAATCAATATGAGCACAAGGAATATATCATGCATATAAAGGTAATGACAAGATAAGTAATGCAAGATATAAACAAGGAGATAGAGAGAGAAATGGCAATCGCAAACACAAAGGGTTTGTTTTGAGGTTCGAGCACACTTGCTCTACATCCCCGCCTTCGACACACGAAGGATTTCCACTATGCAAGATCCCAATGGATCTCTCCCCGGTGCCGCAACACCTACAAGCCCTCGGACTCCCTAGTCCCGTACACACGCAAGCTCACTAGCTCGCCGAGGCCGCACCTCAAACCACCGAGTTCACACAATAACTCTAAACCACCGCGAACACACTTGTCCGCCTCCTCAAAGAACAAAGAAGAAATCTCTTGGTGATTTAAAACACTTTGATCACCAATTACAAATTCTCACAAAACAATCCTATGGATAGATAAGCTAATGGATAGCTCAAGTGATTGTGAGAAAGCAAGGAAAGAACTATGATGAAAAACTCAAAGAATCACTTTAAACACTCTTGATAAAATCTTTCCTTTAGATTGGAAGTATTTGCTCTCAAATATGTGGAGAAAACTCTTTTAATGAAGTGAGAAAAACTAGCTCAAAGCTCTCCTAAAATCTTGGCTCAAAACAATGACCAAACCCCCAAATATATAGGCTGTCAAAAACTAGCCGTTGGGGTCTGTCAAGCCTGCCGGTCGACCGGGTCGGTCGACCGCCAACGGTCAGAAATCCGACCGTTAGAGCCACGGTCGACCGCCCGGTCGACCGAGCCACTGGAGCAGAGAGTAGAACTCTCTGTCGGTCGACCCGTACGGTCGGCCGAAATTTCCAGAGAGCAGAGCTCTCTGGAGCGGTCGACCGTCCGGTCGGCCGTCCTCCAGTGCACAAAGGCGTGCACGTCTGTGCACGTCGGTCGACTCAACCGGTCGACCGACTTCAGAGTTAGTCGACTATAAAGGTAGTAAGTCGACTAGCTGAAGCCTGAAAACAGATTTTCTGGGATTTAAAACTAAGTCTTTTGGTTCAAATAAAATCCCATAAATACATAGAAATTCTACAAAAATAGATTTACCAATATACTTTGATAATCAAACATGCTTGCACAAAATCAAGGCATGTTATAAAAGATTGGACTATTTTTGTAACTTGGAAATATTGGCTCAAATGAAAAACTGTATTTTTTCAAAACTTGTTTTTCCAAAACATCACCAAATACAAAAACAAGATATTGTAATTCATTTTAAGGTATAGTGTGTATGGATATGATCCACTACACAATCAAGATGAAATATCTATGTTTTTGACATTAAGCTCTAAATATGGTTTTGGTTTAAACATATGTAAATGAAATACCGAAAACCAAAATAGTATTTTTCCAAAATGAAAGTCTTTTCTAAATCTGAAAATTCTTTTATGAAAAGACAACTAAATCAAGAGTGTGTGTGCATGGTATACTTGAGCAATCCACCAACTACTCTATCCTTTACATTTTATCTAAAACATAAAAATTTTATACCTAGACACAAGTCTTCATCTTCTTGAAGTCTTCACTTAAAGGCTTCTCATCTTCTTGACTTGGTCCAAGCTTGATCCAAAAGCTCTTTGGATCACACCGTGCTAGCTCCAAATCTTGACATTTTATCCTTTGTTGAGCTATGCACCTACTAAAGATCTGATAATGAATCTGTCACTAATTAAACACAAGATCATTAGTAAACATAACTTCATGAGTTGATCATCATTAAAACTAGGGTGATAGGCCTTTGAGCCAACAAAGTCTTCTTGTAGAACTTCTTCTCCAAGCGACTCAATCCAAACACGATCCAAAGAGCTAGACTCCAACCGAGTGCTAGATGCGATCTTGACGCGCGAGCTCTTGAATCTACAAGTGTTAGCTCTAAAACTCCTTTGTTGAAGCTAAGCGCCTACTAAGATCTTGATCAAATTTCTGAAACTAAATAAGCACAAAATTATTAGTTCTATAACTACATGAGTAAATCTTCATCAAAACTAGAGTGATGAGTTTTTAGGCCAACAGGGTTATGGTTTAGGTTTAGAGAATAAGATGGATTAGAGGATGCTTACATAGGGTAAGCTATTGGGTAGGTGGGTTTGGGAGTTGAGATTAGATAGGATAATTAGTTAGGACTTAGGGTTTAGTTAGGATTTGATTTTAATAAATAGGATGATGGGTTGGGTTTGGATTTAATAGATAGGATTTGGATTATATATTAGTTGGGATTAAGATATATTAGTTAGGATTTGAATTTGTTAAGATTATGATAGATTTGTTGTTAGGATTTTGGATTAGTTGTCTATGATAGGATTTAGTTGTTAGGATTTAGGATTAGTTATTTAAGATAGGATTTAGTTGTTAAGATTATATATGATTTTGATAGATAGTTTAGGATTTGGCTAGTTTACGATTTAAATTAAATAGATAAGATTCTGGGTTGGCATTTAATAGATATGATTAAAATTTGGGTTTAATGGATGCGGCTTACTGGATATGGGTTTAGGTAAGAATAAGAATCAAGAAAAAGGAAGATAACAATAATACAAATGCAATATTAAAAATAACACTAATAATTAATAAACATAACAATAAAATATTAGGAACAATAAATTAAATAATAATTATTAAGAATAACAACTATAATAATCATAACAATAATTATAATAATACCAATACAATAATAATATTAATAACAATAATAGTTACCAATAATTATGGTAATAATTATCAATGACAAGAATGGCAGTAATAATAATAGTAATAGTAATAATACTAATAATAAAAAAGTTAAATCAACATATAATATTTTGAAACAATTAGTATTTTTAATATGATAATAATCATAAACCAGACATAATTAATAAAATTTAAAGTAAGACAAATATTTAGAAAATTAAAATATACTATTACTGACTAGGTATATTACAAGGACAGAGCCATGCACATTGATGTGTGGTACCACTTCATGGTACCACTTCATTCACATACTTTTGAATGATGGTATGTTGTCACTAGAGAAGATACACACAAGTCAGAATCCTATAGATATACTGACTAAGGTGGTCACGGTAAAGAAACTGAAAGCGTGTTCAGCTTCTGTGGGTCTTCAAGGCTGAGGATTCAAAGTTAATTCACATCAAATTCACTATGAGTTGAGAGTTGGTGGAGTTTGAGAGAAAGAGAAGCAGCGCCATTGTTGCATAATTGTAGGATCTATAATATTATGTCAACACAACCCTAGAACAAAGTTAATTAGCGTTAAATAAAATAACTTGCAAAAAAAGGAAACAAATCTCAGAAATAATACAAACGCAAACACAAGAGATTTTATCCTAGTTTGGTCCTCTTGACCTACATCCAATCCCCAATCAATCCGCTTGAGATTTTCCTTATCCCTGATTTTGTATACCCAAAATCAACACCTTGTACACCACTTGACAAATCCCCTTTACCAAATGTATACAACTCTTCTTACGCCAAGAAGACAACAACACCTTGTACAACTTCTCTTCAACCTAAAGACGCTCTTGTACAATCTTTCTCTTTGAGTAAATACAATCAATCCTATAAGCCTTGAACCTGTATGTAATCGTGAACTGGACTATTATAAGTGGACTCTCAAAAATCTTCACTAAAAGATTGGAATTTGGGTGAAGAATTGAAAGCAGAAACAGTTTTCTGAAAAACAGATTTGTGACCAGAGTTTTTGGGCAGAAAACTATTGATATGAATTGGTGTTTTTAGCCTATGAAAACATCCCTATTTATAGGTGAAATCTATAGTCAGTTAGGGAAGTTATTAACTTGAATTTGAATTTTAAAATATTAGATAAAACATCAAAAATCAGAAACTGTCCAACAGTCAGAAACTGCCATTAGTCGACTTGAGATTGGGGGTTAGTCGACTAGAGTAATGATTTTTGCCTATAGTAGTCGACTTATAAAGAGGGTAAGTCGACTAGGGAAGGTCTGATACAAAAGACATGTTTCTGAAAACTGAACTTAGTCGACCAGCAGAATATATTAGTCAACTAGAACTAATATTAGTCGACTAGGAAAAGTATAAGTCGACTACACATTGTATGCAGAACAGAAACAGGGAGTTGGTATGTATCTAGAAGCAAACCTAAGTCAACTATAATTAGGAGTAAGTCGACTATAGGTGGTATAAGTCGACTTTGCTTGGTTATAAGTCGACTAATAGGCTTATGATGTGTGTGTATGTTCAAGACTTTTAACATTCTAATAATCAATACAATACACATTCATAGCCATTCTCCTTGGGAAGTCTTGAGCATGTAGGACTCTTGTATAAACTTATGAGATAGAGCTCCAATGAAATGGCTTCACAAATGTGTCATCAAAATCAAGTTTCAACATTCTCCCCCTTTTTGATGATGACACTTTGTGTGCATGAAAACTCCCCCTCCAGAGAATATTTTATATGTTCTCCCCCAACATAGAACAGGTTATAACAAATATAGAAAAATATATGTTCTCTCCTTACAAAAAATATATCATAACACATATATATATATATGATAAATGTTTGAAATATTTTTCTATCAAACTTTTTATACGGTACCGGAGAGATAAACATTAGAATGGTACCAATCATTATAAGATCAATGCATTAACCTTTAGGAATCCAAACCCAATTTGAATTTGGTTTTCCTCTGTTAGTATACATATAATTGGATGAATTACATATAGAATTTATGTATGATGTAATATAAGTATTTTTATCAATAATGCTTAAGTTTTTAGGAATCCATATGAACTTCTTCTTAATTCTTTTTGAAATAATATTTGTATTTCTTTTCACAAAAGAATTATATGGATTATGATTCTTTTTACTCACATGTGTAGATTTTCACTTTGATTTAAGAATCCAAGACCATAATAATTATGTGACATCTTTTGATATAACAAATCATTTAACTTTTCTTTTTCTTAATTAAATTTAGTCACATTTTTCAAAATCTCTTCATATTTCATTTGGAAATTTGATATGTCTTTATTTAAAACAGTAATTCTTTCATTTAAAGACAAAATTTTCTTTTTAAGCATAACATTTTTTTTATAAAATTCTCACTATCCTTTTTCAATGATGATATCACTTTTCAAAATCATCTTTTTGAGAATTTATAGAAGAAATTTGAGAAACATAACATGAATTTTCTATGATAAGTTTTCATTTTCCTTTGATAAAACTTTATTTTTTATCTTTTCATTCTTAAGATCATTGTATAATTTATGAAATGCATCTAAGAGTTCAGTATATTGTACCTCATCTTCTTTTTGAGCCATGAAACAAGTTGGTATGTTCAATGGCTTCTTCTTTGTCAGAGGAAGAAGAATCACTATTCTCCCATGATGCTTGATAATCTTTCTTCTTTTTGAACTTTTTGCTCTTGAATTTTCCTTTTTTTTTGAGCAATGGGCAATCCTTCTTCATATGACCTGTTTTATTACAATTAAAACATTTAAACTTACCTTGCTTCAAGAACTTTCTGAATTTTCTTGAGAGCATTGCCATCTCCTCTTCATCGTCATCTGAATTGTCCGTTTCTAAAGATGCACGGAAGGCAAGTTCTTTCTTCTTTGAGAAAGGTTATTGTTCATCCTTCTTTCTTTCTTCCAGTTGTACTTTATATGCCATTAAATTACTAATGAATTTTTCTAATGACATAATGGAGAGATCATTTGCTTCTTCGATTGCAGTTGTCTTCTTCTCCCAATCTGATGTGAGTGCACGAAGGATCTTGCGAACTTTTTTGACTTGGGTTTATTTCTTTCCAAAGGATGCTAAGGAATCTGTTAAATCGGTGAACATTGTTATCATTTCTGAAATTATTTCGTTCTCCATCATTTTGAAGAATTTGAACCTGTGGACAAAAACATAAATTTTAGATTCTTTAACCTTATTTGTACCTTCATGTGTTACCTATATTATATGCCATATTTGATTTGCAGATGTGGCTGTTGACACACGATTGAATTCTTCTTTGGTTAAGGCACAGAATAACGCATTCATCGCTTTGGAATTAAGGTTCGCATTCCTCTTTTGATCATCACTCCAAGTAGTGTAGTTGGTTGTCGGCTTAGTGTACGGTGCTTCTACTATGTTCCAAAGTTCATAGTTGAGTGATTGCAAGTAGATCTTCATTCTATACTTTCAGTAGTTGTAATTCGATCCATCGAAAAGAGGTGGATGTTGTGTAGAATGTCCATCTTTGAATTGTGATGAAGGAAACTCCGTTGCCATCCTTGTATAGTGTTGGCCGAGTATGCAGGGCTCTGATACCAATTGTAGGATCTAAAATATTATGTCAACACAATACTAGAACAAAGTTAATTAGCGTTAAATAAAATAACTTGCAAGAAAAGGAAACAAATTACAGAAATAATGCAAATGCAAACACAAGAGATTTTATCCTGGTTCGGTCCTCTTGACCTACATCCAGTCCCCAAGAAACCCGTTTGAGATTTTCCTTATCCTTGATTTTGTATATCCAAAACCAACACCTTGTACACCACTTGACAAATCTCCTTTGCCAAATGCATACAACTCTTCTTACACCAAGAAGACAACAACACCTTATACAACTTCTCTTCAACCCAAAGACGTTCTTATACAATCTTTCTCTTTGAGTAAATACAATCAATCCTATAAGTCTTGAATCTGTATGTGGTCATGAACAAGGACTCTTATAGGTGGACTTTCAGAAATCTTCACTAAAGGATTGGAATTTGAGTAAAGAATTGAAAGTAGAAACAGTTTTCTGAAAAACAGATTTTTGAACAGAGTTTTTGGGCAAAAAACTATTGATATGAATTGGTATTTTTAGCCTAGGACAACATCCTTATTTATAGGTGAAATCTATAGTCAGTTAGGGAAGTTATTAACTTGAATTGGAATTTTGAAACATTGGATAAAACATCAGAAATCAGAAACTGTCCAACAGTCAGAAACTGTCATTAGTCGACTTGAGGTTGGGGGTTAGTCGACTAGGTTAATGATTTTTGCCTATAGTAGTCGACTTATAAAGAGGGCAAGTCGACTAGGGAAGGTCTGATACAAAAGACATGTTTCTGAAAACTGAACTTAGTTGACCCAGCAGAATATATTAGTCGACTAGGAAAAGTGTAATTCGACTACACATTGTATGCAGAATAGAAACAAAGAGTTGGTATGTATCTAGAAGCAAACCTAAGTCGACTAAAGTTAGGAGTAAGTCGACTATAGGTGGTATAAGTAGACTATGCTTTGTTATAAGTCGACTAATAGGCTTATGATGTGTGTGTATGTTCAAAACTTTTAACATTCTAATAATCAATACAATACACATCCATAACCATTCTCCTTGGAAGTCTTGAGCATGTAGGACTCTTGTATAAGCTTGTGAGATAGAGCTCCAATGAAATGGCTTCACACATGTATCATCAAAATAAAGTTCCAACAGTAATTAATTAGTTTCCAAGTGGGAGATTGTTAAATTGTGTAGCCTAATTATTGTCTTGATAAATTGTTACTCTGAACAGAGTCACTATGCGGATCGACCCGCGCGGTCAGGTCACTGTGGGGGTTGGAAAGGGGCGGAAACCCCTTCCGGGGGCTCGGGGTGGAGCCCTCGGAACAAAATTACTTTGAGAAGTCCCACTTGCAGATTCCGGAGCGAAGGTGAAGCACTCTTGATAAAGTGGGTGGGCAAGGTCGGAGTTTCAGATTAAGGGTAAGGTCGGAGTGTCGCTCCGGAGTAGTAGTTTGGTATCACTTCAGAGGAGCACTCCAAAACATCTAAGCGGAGGAGCACTCCGAAGCAACAGTGCAGAGTAGCACCTCAGAAATGCATAGCGAAGTAGCGGTCCAGTCTGGAAGTTTCGTAACCCATAAAAATTAGAGAACATGTCAAGAACGGTTTGGTGATTTCATAACTTGTAACTCAATTTTTCTCTATAAAAGAAGATGTGTTGTCATTAGGGTTATGATGATGATGTTGTATGTGTATGCCATTGTAAATATAGAGCGGCTAAGAGGTTTTCTCTTTTTCTCCTGTAATCTCTCTGATAATATATTGAATTTACGTGCGGCTCCATGGTTTTTTCCAATTTAGTTTTTTGACGTTAAAATTTTGGTGTCTTTGATTGTATATTTGATATGTATTCTTTCTTCTTCCAAATTTGTTTTCTCAACAACATTTTCATTCAGACTTGGATGTGATTTTTCTCAGAGTGAATAGCGACATCCTTGTTTCCTGCCATTTGGAAAGCTCAGAGGTGGAAGAGGTTGACAATTCCAAAGATTTTTAATTTTGAAGTACCAAGATTCATATGTATGCTCGTTGCTGTTTAGAAAATTTATGTATGCTTAGTTTTCTTCCCTAAGAAAAAAATGTATGCTTAAGTTTTTTTTCAACGAAGCGGGTGATTATACTCCACTTTGTTTTTTAGGGGGAAAAAGGGAATAATAAGAAAGAAATATCTACATCATTGGAAATTTTACAATCTCATTTGCGTTGACATTGTTATATATGAATTTGTTGAACAGAAGCTACAAATATTGCATCTTTTCTGAAATTTCACATTACTGACTTTACTTTAATGCGACATCATTTTTACTCGATTCACATTTCAAATCATCTTTGATATCATTTGCTATCCTCAGTGCATCCTCTGCAATCCCATAAATACCTATCCTCCCAAGTCCTGCGCAGTACAGCCCATTCTTTCCTTTCCAATGGTTTGGATATTTTTGCTTGCACATTCCATCATCATCAATGAAGTTATCATCACCCTACAAAATAAAAATTTACAAAGTCTAATTTCCATAAAAAAGAAGACAGAGCCAAATTAATTTTCAAAGCATTACTTCAGTTTCAGCTTTACCTATCCAAGTACCTAGCCATTGCGAGTGGCCAGAATGATACTCCCTGCGTGCCCGAAATCCCTAGGATGGACACATTCCCAGGGGAAGTCATGCGCTCATGCCGATTCCGCTCCGGCTCGGAGTTGAAAGGGAAGAGTGTGTTGGTGGTGGGGAGTGGCAACTCAAGGATGGAGATTGCTGATGCCCTCTGCACATCTCAGGCAATCTCCATCCCTGAGGTTCCACTCCCCACCACCAACACACTCTTCCCTTTCAACTCCGAGCCGGAGCGGAACCAGCTTGAGTGCATGCCTTCCCCTGGGAATGTGTCCATCCCAGGGATTTCAGGCACGCAGGGAATATCATTCTGGCCACTCGCAATGGCTACGTACTTGGATACGTATTCTTCTGTTATCCATTCATGTTGTTCATTTTTCTGAGCTGAGACCTTCCATTTGCTAGCCTGCTCGTAGAAACAGGCTGATTTGACTTTACGGCTAAAATGTATTAGGTTTGCAGGGTTGAATTTGGCAACGTAATCATCGAGGTAGTTGAGGAAGTGGTTTTTTGGGATGAAGATGGGGGTGGCTGGTGGGTGAGGGAAGTGAGGGAACTGGCTGAACCTCTTGGCCCGGTGGAGGTGGAGCCGGTCGGAGGTGTGCTTTCTCCAGAAAGGGGCGGTGCAGTCGTCCTTCTCGAGGATGAGTGAAGTAGGGTGGTCAGGCTCGTTGCCGTCGCGAGGCCGGAAGGGCCGGCTCCGACGATGATTGCAGGCACTTCAACAACCACTTTATCTTTATCCATGATCGCATTTTGAGCCAATTCGGTATAGTTTGGGCTAAATTTTTGTGCTGCTGCTACCATGATTTAAATGAAAGGCTAGGCAAGTTGTTTCCCAGATCCAGGAGGGAGGGACGGAGGCACAAACCAAACTACTTATTATTGATTATATTGTATTTACTTTTCTGAATGAATTGGTCAATATTTTTCTGCCAGGCTTGCAATGTGCGGTAATAATTGGTTCGTTCTTAGTTTGTGGGGGGATTCCGCTGTCAATGTGTACTGGGATTTACAGACAGTTGAAGTCGGTAATTTCATAGAACACGTATCATAATGTTTGATAGGTACACCTACTCATATCTTTCAGCACTTAAATAGACCTTTTATTTCAAAGACAACTGTCGAATCCGAGCATTCCAATCCCAAACCAACACGATTCAATTCAGGCAATCTCTATTTGATGCCGACATCCAGCCATAATTTTGACGCATTTATCATCGTTGGAGGAAACGAGCCACTTCTACTCATATCGAGTAGTTTTGAGTATTTTCTTATATTTCCCATTTTCTTGTATTTTTTTTATTTATTTTAATTTTTGGTTTATTTTAGTTTGCTTTTGTTTTTAGTGCCACATCACTTGTGAGTTGAAACTCAAGGTTTTGTATTGCCTAAAAAAAGAAGTCAATATGTAATCTTTTGAATCAATGAATTAACTGAAATCTTTTACAATTTTCTCAAATTTGAGTGAGATCCTAAAGTCCAAAACCTTTTAGGAGTGTGAAGCCCTAAAGCTTTTAGGAGAGTGATTCCTAATAGTATTTATTCCCTTATTCTATAAAGAAAACTCTAGAAAAATTAATTTCTCTCTCATCCGCTCCATCAAATTTCTCTCCCAACTCTTTCATCTCTCTCCCCCTCGTCATCAGCGCTGCCTCACCGCGCCCACGTCACCACCAGTCGCATTGCCAGCCCTTGCGTCGAGCACAACCATCAAACGCTAGCCAGTGACTGAGCGGCAATCAGCGCCCGAGTGGTAGCAACCTGCCAGACCTCTCTCTCCACCAGCAGCGTAAAATGCCACCGGAGTTCTCGTCTTCCTCCTCATGCCACCGCTCGCACCGGAGCACCGCAGGCTGACGCCAACCTCCACCGTTGTCGTCAGCCTCGCTCCACGACCTCGCCTCACTCTCTCTCAATAGCGACCCATCATCCCACGACCTCGCCCCCCGCTCTCTCTCTCTCTCTCTCTCTCTCTCTCTCTCTCTCGACTATCGGTCTTCTTTATTTATGTTCAGTATTATCAGGGTTTTCTTTATCTTCGGTATTCTTGCTTATTCTCGGAGTGATATTAAGTATGCAGCACAGCGGGAATTCTATCACAGACTCTTCATCAATTATAACTTCATACCTCTCAGATAAAGAAATGATATCGGGTCAATATTATATGACATCGTCTGGAGATTTATACGGAAGGAAGTATAGAAGATGTCTATGTTTCGATTATTGTCCAGTCGACTTGAGAGCACTACCCGTAGTGATACATATCTTAATGTTGGCCCAGAGGCCTTCCACTCTAGTTTTGATGATGATTAACTCATGTAGTTATGTTTACTAATAATCTTGTAATGTTTAGTTTCAGATACTTAACCAAAATATTAGTAGGTGATTAGCTTCAACAAAAGTGTTTTGAAGCTTTCACATGGTTGAACGTTCACCTAGAGGGGGGGTGAATAGGTGATGGCTAATCTAAAGGTCACTTGATGCCAAATAATGCGGAAGCTAAAAGCAATTATGACCTTAACAAACTATTTAAACTAAACACCACGTATAACACAAGAGTGTTGCCGAATTCCCCGTGAAGGGCTCTGGACAAACTCCTCTAGATTCCCCTTGAATGGGTTGAGGTGCCGCGTTGGCTCTCTTGGTTGAATACAAGTGTTAGCAAACAAACCCAAGCAAGTATATCAATGAGCACAAATGAATATATCAAGCATATGAAGATAGACAATAAAAGTATGCAAGATATAAAGATAGAGAGAGAGAGAGAGTGAGCAATCGCAAACACAAGGGATTTGTTTCGAGGTTCGAGCACCCTTGCTCTACATCCCCGCCTTCGACACACGAAGGATTTCCACTATAATCGATCCCAGTGGATCACCCGGTGCCGCAACACCTAAAACTCTCGGACTCTCTAGCCCGTACACACCGCAAGCCCACTGGCTCGCCGAGGCCGCACCTCAAACACGGAGTTCACACCCGAACCCGAAACACCGAGTCCTCACTAGGACCCGAAACAAATACGAACACAACCGTCCGCCTCCTCAAAGGAACAAAGTAGAACTTTGGTGATCACAACTCTTGATCACCTAAAATCCTCTCACAATAACACTCCAATAGAATGAATAGCTCAATGGGTTGCTCAAGTGTTTGTGAGAAAAACAAGGAAAGAGATGGTGGAGGAAAACTCAAGAAAATCTCTTTTTAAACACTCTTTGATAAACTCTCCTTTTAATTGGAAGTATTGGCTCTAAATTTTGTGGAGAAAAACCTCTGAAAGGAGTAGGAAAATTGGCTCTAAAACTTCTCCAAAATCTTGGTGAAAAACAATGACCAAACCCCCAAATTTATAGGCTGTCAAAAACTAGCCGTTGGGGTCTGTCAGACCTGTCGGTCGACCGCCCGGTCGACCGCCAACGGTCAAAAATCAGACCGTTGGAGCCTCCGGTCGACCGCCCGGTCGACCCAAAAGAACAGAGAGCACTGCTCTCAGTTGCGGTCGACTGGGTCGGTAGACCGGCCATCTGCCAGGTCAAGGCGTGCACGTCGTGCACGTCGGTCGACCGACTTCAGGTATAGTCGACTATACAGTCGACTTGCTGAAGCCAGAAAACAGAAATCTGGGATTAAAAAGTTTGTCTTTTTGGCTCAAATAAAATCCCATAAAATACTTTAAAATCTACAAAAATAGTTTTACCAATATACTCTGATAAACAAACATGCTTGCACAAAATCAAGGCATGTTATAAAAGATTTGGACTAGTTTTGTAATATGAAAATATTGGCTTAAAACAAAACGGTATTTTTCCAAACTTGATTTTTCTAAAACTTGTTTTTCAAAACTCCTTTAAATAAAAACTAGATATTTCGAATTCATTAAAGCATAGTGTGTATGGATATGATCCATTACACAAATAAGATGAAATATCTAAGTTTTTGACATTAAGCTCTAAACTTGATTTTTATAGTCTTTATCCAAAACCATGTTTGAAACAACTTTTCTAAAATGAAATCTTTTATGAAAAACTAAATCAAGAGTGTGTGTGTATATGTACTTGAGCAATCAACCAACTACTCTATCCTTTACATTTTAACTAAAACAAAATCTTCTAAAAACTAAATCTTATACCTAGACACAAGTCTTGATCTTGAAGTCTTCCCTTGAAGTCTTCTCATCATCTTGACTTGGTCCAAATGCAATCCAACGAGCTCGACTTCTCTTGAGTACTTGATGTGATCTTGATGCATAGGCTCGTGAATCAACCGGTGTAAGCTCCAAAACTTGACTTTAAATCCTTTGTTGAAGTTTCACACCTACTAAGATCTTGATAACAAATCTGTCACTAATTAAACACAAGATCATTAGTAAACATAACTACATAAGTTGATCATCATCAAAACTAGAGTGATGGGCCTTTGGGCCAACAATCTCCCCCTTTTTGATGATGAAAAAACTCGTGAAGTTATATATACATGGATTAAAGTAAAGCTCCAAAGAAGCTCCCCCTTAACTCATGCATAACAAATAAACAATATAATATGGAAATGAAGCACATGAAATGTATGCAAATCAAGGAGATAAAACAAAATCAAATTCTTTTTCTCCTATTTGCAAAACAAAACTTATATACATAAACATAAATCCTTTAATAAAAAACATGCATATATAGCAAATATCTCTCCCCCTTTTTGTCAATCATCAACAAAGGGTTTAAGGTAAAAACAAAATCATCAAATCTTTCTCCCCCTTTTTGTCATAAACAAAGAGATCAATAAGGGGTCAAACATATCAATAAAAGGTTATATGCGATATACATTCATGAAGAGGAAGACGTTAAGTTAGCTTCCCTACACATATGCATTACTTGAAGAAGAGATGACAAGCCCCAATTCATATAACACATATTATGTAATGCATAAGAGGAGATGTGAAGCTCCCCCTACACACGTGTACCACATAAAGAAGAGATTGTCAAGCTCTTTAATACACAATACACTCAATATGAATCTATATGTAGAAGAGATGTTAAGCTCTCCTTGCATATAGGCAATACAACTCAAAAAAAAAACAAATGTTTTTTTTTAATTTGTCTTAAACAAAATTTTTAAAGGTATCAGAGCTTTTGTAAAACAAACAAATTTTAAGATACCAAATTGAAAAAAATCATTATTGTAAATCATATTGATACCAATTGAAATTTAACAAATATGAAGTTGAAACATATTGATACCAATAGTAAACATAATGATCAAAAATTTTATTTTTCATCATAAACTTTGTGCTTTTTAAAAAAATGTGAACCAATTGAAAGTTAAGCACATGAAAATCAAATATATGTATGAAATGAGTATACCAATTGACATTCATACATACATATATAAGAAAACAAAATATGAGTATATACAAGAATTATCAATTTAGATACCAATTGAAAGAACCCAATGATACCAATTGACATAACAATAAGATCAAGTGTATATCTCATATAACTACCACCCAATCATGATTCAAGTTTTAAATGATTTTCATTTTAAAGCATACATGAACATGATCTCCCATCCATCCTCCCATAGATGGTAGGGGTTTTTAAAAATTAGATTTGAAAATATTTTAGCATTGAAAATCACTACCAAATGAAGAACAATAACTAGTTAAAATAATTTTTAAAAAACTAGTTAAAGATCCTTAAAAAACATGAAATCAAAGCATATGTATTTCATGAATCATACCAAATACAAGAATTGACACTCGATCTATGAAGCTCAAAAATATGTTCATGAATCAAAGTCATGACAAAAGAAATAAAGTGTGAGTGTTCAAAAGTCATGTAAATAGCATTTTCATAAAATAGACATTGAGGCTCAAAAAGTGTGAGTATCATTTTTTTATTTTTATCAAACAAACATGAAAATTCATTTTTCATTAAAACAAAACACACTTCTAGGTATATGTATGATTTATCCAATCCTAACAATACACATACATATCCCAAACATAAAAGAGTCTATCAAATGTATTTGCATGAAGGCAAGAGACTCACGGGTATACATGTATATTTATTAGATTTGAATTAAAAATACATATACATGAAGTAAAACATGAAAATTGGCAAAACAAGTATAAATGAGGAAATCATCAAAACTAGGCTATGCATATGCATATAGTGGGTACAAATGAGCATGAAGTGCAAACATATATAAGTCAATTTGTTCTCACTATTTGTACATGTATAAATACAAGTTTTAATGGAATCTACATCTAAACATGAATTTACCACATGAAGTACAAAAACAATTAAAACATGAACATGCTATGAATATGATATATGTAAAAAGCATGTACATAAAAAGTAGGAGTTTAGAGATTGTTACCAACTCCAAAGCTCCAAGCATGGTGGTCTTTCCCACCAAAACTCCCTTGATAGCGGTGCTCCAAATATGTGTCCTTTTAGTTCAAGCAACCACCATCAAGGCACCAAATCTCTCACGTCTTGAGAGATCCCTTACCTATATCAAAAACATGGGGTGGCGGTTTTGGTACCCATATTTTCTTGGGTCCTTTGGGGTTAGTCTTGTAAGGAACATTGTTATTAACAAAATTTTTGGGTTCCTTGACAAACTTTGAAACATTTTTATTAGCTAAATTAATATGATACAACTTGTCATAACAAAATTTTGCTAGATGGCCTTTGCGGCGACAATGTGTACAAGTGTACACCTTAAGATGCTTATGTGTAGGAGTGTGATCATGACGTGCAACATAAGCATATGCATGATGATGTGCATGAGAATGTGGAGCTTGTTTCTTTGAAAACATAGACTCCAATCTAGTGTGGTTAAATGCACAAGAGTTCAAAGTTGAACTTAAACAATCCATTTTATTTTTCAAATCTTTAATCTCATTAGTGGTGGCATGTAAAGCATGATGAGATAAAGAATTATTTTTCTTTTTCTTTTTAGAAATAAAATCTTTTTCTTTTTCATAAATTTTTCTTTTTAAAGACTTATTTTCTTGAAAAACAACTTCCTTTTATTTTTCCACCAAATCAATTTTATTTTTCAAAGTATTGTTTCCTTCACACAAATCATTCAATTTTGAAAATAAGGAAACATTCTCATTTTTCAAATCTTCTTTTCCTTTTCTAAGCATGCAATCTTAGATTTAAATGAATCTTGTTCTATATGCATGCAATCAAATTTCTTTTTCAAAATTTTATTTTCCTTTTTAATCATGTCATATTTTTCAAGCAATAATTGACAAAATGTAGTAAGCTCATCATATGACATGTCCTCATCCTCGGATTCGGTAGTTACCTCAAGGGGGTTATCTTCTTGGACCATGTAGCACACATTGGAAGGGTTGCTTCCAACATCCGAGTCGCTCCCCGCATAGTATTGATCATTTTCGCCAAGGGAGATCAAGGTGTTCCAAACTACAAAAGTCAAATCAAGATTAGCAACCCTAGATAAATAATCATCATTTAGGGTAGATCTTAAAGCATGTAGGGCTTTTGCATTAGCCTCAATATTCTTACCATTTAAACAATATGCATTATTAGTTGTGGCAAGATAAACATGAATACCTAAGGCTTTGAGGTACAAGGACATCTTCACCTTCCATATATGGATGTTAAGAATGTCAAACATGGGTGGTGACATGAAGTCCATGGTGTGTGTACAAAAATATTGTGATTAGCCTAAAAAGAGGATCTTTAACTCTAGGTTGTTAGACCCAAATCAGAGTACCAAGCTCTGATACCAATTGACGGTTCACCTAGAGGGGGGGTGAATAGGTGATGGCTAATCTAAAGTCACTTGATGCCAAATAATGCGGAAGCTAAAAGCAATTATGACCTTAACAAACTATTTAAACTAAACACCACGTATAACACAAGAGTGTTGCCGAATTCCCCGTGATGGGCTCTGGACAAACTCCTCTAGATTCCCCTTGAATGGGTTGAGGTGCCGCGTTGGCTCTCTTAGTTGAATACAAGTGTTAGCAAACAAACCCAAGCAAGTATATCAATGAGCACAAATGAATATATCAAGCATATGAAGATAGACAATAAAAGTATGCAAGATATAAAGACAAAGAGAGAGAGAGAGAGAGTGAGCAATCGCAAACACAAGGGATTTGTTTCAAGGTTCGAACATCCTTGCTTTACATCCCCGCCTTCGACACACGAAGGATTTCCACTATAATCGATCCCAATGGATCACCCGGTGCCACAACACCTACAACTCTCGGACTCTCTAGCCCGTACACACCGCAAGCCCACCGGCTCGCCGAGGCCGCACCTCAAACACGGAGTTCGCACCCGAACCCGAAACACCGAGTCCTCACTAGGACCCGAAACAAATGCGAACACAACCGTCCGCCTCCTCAAAGGAACAAAGTAGAACTTTGGTGATCACAACTCTTAATCACCTAAAATCCTCTCACAATAACACTCCTATAGAATGAATAGCTCAATGGGTTGCTCAAGTGTTTGTGAGAAAAACATGAAAAGAGATGGTGGAGGAAAACTCAGGAAAATCTCTTTTTAAACACTCTTTGATAAACTCTCCTTTTAATTGGAAGTATTCGCTCTAAATTTTGTGGAGAAAAACCTCTGAAAAGAATAGGAAAACTGGCTCTAAAACTTCTCCAAAATCTTGGTGAAAAACAATGACCAAACCCCCAAATTTATAGGCTGTCAAAAACTAGCCGTTGGGGTCTGTCAGACCTATCGGTCGACCGCCCGGTCGACCGCCAACGGTCAAAAATCAGACCGTTGGAGCCTCCGGTCGACCGCTCGGTCGACCCAAAAGAACAGAGAGCACTGCTCTCAGTTGCGGTCGACTGGGTCGGCAGACCGGCCATCTGCCTGGTCAAGGCGTGCACGTCGTGCACGTCGGTCGACCGAGCCGGTCGATGGACTTCAGGTATAGTCGACTATACAGTCGACTTGCTGAAGCCAGAAAACAGAAATCTGGGATTAAAAAGTTTGTCTTTTTGGCTCAAATAAAATCCCATAAAATACTTAAAAATCTACAAAAATAGTTTTACCAATATACTCTGATAAACAAACATGCTTGCACAAAATCAAGGCATGTTATAAAAGATTTGGACTATTTTTGTAATATGGAAATATTGGCTTAAAACAAAACGGTATTTTTCCAAACTTGATTTTTCTAAAACTTGTTTTTCAAAACTCCTTTAAATAAAAACTAGATATTTTGAGTTCATTAAAGCATAGTGTGTATGGATATGATCCATTACACAAATAAGATGAAATATCTAAGTTTTTGATATTAAGCTCTAAACTTGATTTTTATAGTCTTTATCCAAAACCATGTTTTAAACAACTTTTCTAAAATGAAATCTTTTATGAAAAACTAAATCAAGAGTGTGTGTGTATATGTACTTGAGCAATCCACCAACTACTCTATCCTTTATATTTTAACTAAAACAAAATCTTCTAAAAACTAAATCTTATACCTAGACACAAGTCTTGATCTTGAAGTCTTCCCTTGAAGTCTTCTCATCATCTTGACTTGGTCTAAATGCAATCCAACGAGCTCGACTCCTCTTGAGTACTTGATGTGATCTTGATGCATAGGCTCGTGAATCAACCCGGTGTAAGCTCCAAAACTTGACTTTAAATCCTTTGTTAAAGTTCCACACCTACTAAGATCTTGATAACAAATCTGTCACTAATTAAACACAAGATCATTAGTAAACATAACTACATGAGTTGATCATCATCAAAACTAGAGTGATGGGCCTTTGGGCCAACAATGGTGATTCAAGAGCCCGAGCGTCAAAGTTATATCTCGCACTCGTTTGGAGTCAAGCTCGGTGGATCACGTTTGGATCGAGTCGACTTGGAGACGGCGCTCTACAAGAAGACCTCGGTACATAGTTTAGTTTATAGTTTATATCCATTGTTAAAGATTAGATAGTGTGATATGCTCAAGTTCACAACACACACACGTTTCATGTTTATTGGTTTTCAGTTTTTGGTTTAACCGATCTTGGTTTTCATGAATAGATATTATATCAAAATAAGTTTACATGGTTTAATGTATATTAGATTTGTTCTATGTACATCTATGCTTTAACTATTTATACAAACTTAGTTTGATAGTCTATTTCATGAGTTTGGAGTTTTGGTATTTTAACAAAACGTATTTTCGGATTTAATGTCAAAAACATTTATATATATATTTCATGTATGTTGGATTATATCCATATACTATATGCTTCAAGTTGTTTCAATATCATGCTTTTGTATTTGGATGAGTTTTGGACAAAACGATTTTCCATTTCAAAAATCCTAGTTTTGGAAAATTCGGATTTTGGTTTTCGGCAAAATTTCTAAGTCACAAAAATGGTTCAAATTGTTTGAAATATGTGTTGAATTTTTTCACACATGTTTGTATATCAAAGTATTATACTGAAACTATTTTTTGTGGATTTTTAGAGATTTTATGGGATTTATTTGATAATTAAAAACCCAAGTTTTCAATCCCTTATTAATCCTGTTCTGGCTTCTGCCGGTCGACCGGACCGGTCGACCGAGCCAGGAGTCGGTCGACCGAGTCGGTCGACCGACGTGCACAGAACGTGCACGCCAGTTTGGCTGGAGGGCCGGTCGACCGACTCGGTCGACCGCCAGAGAGCTTCTGCTCTTTGGAAAGCCCCGGTCGACTGACAGAAAGCTCTACTCTCTGTTCCAGGCCACGGTCGACCGGGCCGGTCGACCGCTGCCCCAACGGTCAGAAATTTGACCGTTGGCGGTCCACCGGGCCAGTCGACCGACAGCCCTCCAGGCTGCTGACTGGACCCCAACGGCTAGATTTTTTCTTGGCCTATATATTGAGGTTCTTTGGGTTGTTTTGGACAGAATTTCTAGAGCCAAAAATTCCTATACTCTCTAGTGTTTTTATACAAGTTTCAAAAGAGTTTTGGGCTTTAAAGCTTACATTTTTTTGGTGTTTTTATAGGGTTTGGAAAATCAAAGAAAAGTGATTTTAGGAAAAGTACTTTGGTTCACTTTCTTCATCCTTATTTCTAGTTTTTCTCAAGGATTTTCTTTGAGTATTTATTTTCCACTCCTTGTGTTTTTCTCACACTTCAGCCATATCTTGCTATCCTATCTATAGGATCTTTATTTTTTGTGGGAAAATTAGTTTGTGGTTGAGATGGACCACCAAGTTGTAAACCCTCCTTGATTTGTGTTATCCCTCTAGTGAGAGGTGATTGTGGGTATCCCTCTAGTGAGAGGTTGATAGTGGAGGTTGTGTTGGTATCCCTCTTAGTGAAGAGGTGGATTGTGTTTGTAGTGGCTTTGTGCCTATCCCTTATTTGTGAGGTTGATTTGTGGTGGCTTTGTGCCTAGCCTTTAAGTATAGAGGTTGTGTTTGTAATTGAGAAAGGAGTTGTGTACTCCCGTTGTATTGCCCCAAATCCTCAGTGGAGGTTCCCTGTGTGGGAGTCCTGTGCGGACAAGCTAGTGGAAATCCTTTTGTGTGAAGGCGGGAACGTAGAGCAGTGGCTCGAACCTCGAAACATATCCGTGTGTTAGTGATTGATCCACTTTCTCTAACTCTCTCTCTTTTACTTTGTGTCTTGCATCATTTCATATTGCTCATTCATATATTATATGCTTGCTTGTTTGTGTGTGCCTCACTTGTGTTTAACCACGAGAGCTTCATATAGCACCTCAACTCTTATTCAGAAGAATAAAGAGGAGTTAGTCCAGAGCCCTTCATCGGGAATTCGGCTACACTCGTTGGTTATATTAAGTGTGTTGCAATTTAGTTTTTAAATTCCACATTTTTTTCATTAGATTAGTCGTAAACCTATTCACCCCCCCTCTAGTCGTACTTACACTTAATTGGTATAATCCTCGTCCTTGTCCTTTCTGTGTTCATTTACCTTTTATCGAAATTGCGAGGACGCAATTTTTGTAAAGTGGGTAGAATGTAACACCCCATTCCCAGAATACGTACTTAGATACGTATTCAGATTTTTTGATAGTATTTTTTGATTTACTTTCTGTATTTGTTTTTATTTTATGATTATCTCTATTATTGTTTTGCTTTGGATCTTGATTCGTGGACTCGGAGTCAGCCCTAGTCTGGACTGGGGACCCGATTCTAGTATATTACTTGATTTGATCTTTTTGATTGTCAGATTTGACCAATTTCAGTTTCAAATATCATTTTCCAATATTTTAGAATTTTCATGATTTTTTAAAAAAATTCTGAATTATTTTATTAAAATCTCCAAAATCGGTATTAATCGGTACCGCCAATTGATTCTCGAATTTTTAGATTACAAACAGAGTCAAATTTCTTGAAACTGATTTCAGATTTTTTTCTTAATATAATATTTACTATCTTAATGCATTTTTTGAGATTTTTCTGAATTTATCAAAATTCCGCCGGATTCGGTGCCGGTCGTATCGGCAGATGATTCCAGGATATTTAGTTTGAAAATAGAATTAAATTTCTTGAATCTAATTTCACTATGATACTCAGTATAATAATCTTCATTTTTAAAAAATTTTGGGGATTGTTCTGAGATACTTGATTTTCGGACGATTTTGAAATTTTTTCGAAAGTTTTCCGCATCCACGACGGTACCCGGGGATTTCAAACCTTGACCTTTGCGTTTAAGTGAGGCTCGCATCTGATGACTCGTCCCTAATAATTTTTGGACTGTCTACAGAACCCCCTCCAAAGTTTTTGATACTCCGCGGTTGATTGGAAAGAATTTTGAAATACTTTGGACTTCGATTGAATTTGGGCTTCCCATAATTGGACTGGTAATCTTTTGAGATGCCCTGAGCTTGATCTTGTCTGGATGGTGGTCTTCGTGAATGTGCTGCTGAACTGCTTGAAGCCTTCAGGAAAAATCATCACAAGTGTCTTAGAAACTCAGTCTAGCACTTGTCATGAGCTCTGCTTTGCTTGTTGGTTTATTGTTGAACCGGTATGGTTGTCAATTACTTTTGCCAGTGTACTGTTGAACTGATTGCAGAAGAAGGGAGATACTCTTTGTATGTAAGAGAACGCAGCCCTCACAAATGCGGTTGTCACACAGATCAAGTGGAGACGCAAACTTCAGTGGAGGTTGGAGACGCGGCTCTCAATGCTGAAGAGACGCGGCTCTTGATTAATGTTGAGACGCGACCCTTATTGCAATTAAGACGTGGCTTTTGGAACTCAAAGATTGCGTTAGATGCTTTAAGGCGTGAACGCATGTGCCGCTTGTGACACGTGTCTGGCTTGGAGACCCAAATTTCGTTGAGAATTTTCGGGCGTGAATGTCCACGTGTCTTGCTCAGAGTAGATTTGAGATTCGAGCTGCGAATTAAGACAATTAATTGAATTTTACGCCGTTAATTAAGCCGTAGAGGTTGTCAGGATAGACCTCTTTTTCAGACTCGGGATCTGGCGAGACTGACGTAGATACATAATCGAGTCTCCTTCGGGTCTTGTGATAGTAGTGGGGGTCTTTGTCTTTCGGTACAAATAAACGAAGTAGTGCTCGTTTTCCTTTGCTGAAATTAAGATCCGATTCCTTGGTGAAATCATACACCACCCTTTCCATCATTTGACATGACTTTTGTCTATAATGGAAGAATTATAGAGGCTCAGAATTACCCCCTGAGCTTTCGCAAGCTACGGGCTCCGTCTAGATCCGCCTGAATAGAATTGGCTTTTGACCTTTTCGCTTGTCTAGTACCTCGAAGAGGGCTTCATGTGCGCTTCCAATCTTTTCTCATACCAGGAGGGATAACTTTATTGGTGCGTGCAATGACGTCAAAGCATTCATTGCTGACCAAGGATCACTGTTTACGTTAGTGCTAGTGTCTGACGCTACAGAATCTAAAGCAAACGCAGAAAATTAAGCCAAATATAAATCTTCATTGATAAACCTTTCACCTTCAACATTAGCGGTGATATCGGAACTGAGGTTGCCAATGCTCGTTACAAGAGAATTTATTTCTTAGAGACATTTGTCTTTTTCTGGCTCCGTATCTGCTTCGTTACCAGAGTCGAGTTCTTCTAGGTGTGGATTCTCATCAACATTAAGAGAATCCTGATAAAGGAGAGAATCAGTAAAATAATTCTCAACTCTTTTGAACGGATGCCTTTCGGCAATTAACGTTCTCACTTTTCCATCTCTACTAACGTATTTCATTACTTGATGGAGAGTGGATGGGACAATGGCGTTGCGATGAATCTAAGGTCGTCCTAGCAGCAGATTGTACGAGGTGTCAACGTCAATGACATAAAATGTCACCTCTGATTTTAGGTCCCCAATCTGACACCTGAGCTTGATTTTTCCATCGGGTACCATTGGCGTTGAAGCCATAAATGGTTGTCAGAGTAGCGCTCAACTGTGAAAGTATACCTAGAGGGGGGGTGAATAGGTGTACGGCTAATCTATGAACAATAATGCGGAAATTAAAACTTAATGCAACACACTTAGTGTAACCAACGAGTGTAGCCGAATTCCCGGTGAAGGGCTCTGGACTAACTCCTCTTGACTCCTCTGAATAAGAGTTGAGGTGCTATATGAAGCTCTCGCGGTTAAACACAAGTGAAGCACACAAACAAACACAACCAAGCATATAAGTGTGATATGACAATATGAATCAATGCAAAGCACAATATAAGAGAGAGTTAGAGAAAGTGGATCAATTGCAAATACCAAGATATGTTTCGAGGTTCGAGCACACAGCTCCACGTCCTCGCCTTCACACAGAAGGATTTCCATTAACTCGTTCACACAGGACTTCCCACACAGAGAACCTCCACTGAGGATTTGGGGCAAATACAATTGGGAGTACACAACTCCTCTCTCCAACAAATACAACCTCTACACTTAGAGGTAAGGCACAAAGCCACTCAAACACAATCACCTCACACTTGAGGGATTCCAACACAATCTCCACCTCTCACTAGAGGGAGCCAAATACCACTTCCACTATCACCTCACACTTGAGGGATAACAACTTAATCACCTCTCACTAGAGGGATATCACAATTAATGGAAGGTTTACAACTTGGTGATCACTAAAACCACAAACCAATTTCTTTTCCCACAAAACAAAGATCCTAATAGATAGGATAGAATGATAAGCTCAAGTGTGAGAAATAAAGAGTTTGAAAATTAAAATCACAAAGAAAAACTCTTGGGAAAACTTCTAGAATTGATATAAAAATGAAGATCAAAAACAATCCCAAAGACATTCTTTTTCTTTGAATTTTCCAACCCTTTAAAACAAAATAAGGATGAAATCTTTAGGCTTAAAAACTCTTTTGAAAACTAGTGTTAAAACACTTGTAAATGGGAAAATTTTACTCTTAAAAATCTTGTTAAAACCCAACTCAAATGGGGTATTTATAACCCCATTTGGAATCTACCCGTTGGTAGCCGAAAATGGCATTTTTTCCTTTCCGGTCGACCGACCGGTCGACCGGCCAACGGTCAAAAAAGTGACTGTTGAGCCCTCCGGTCGACTGCCCGGTCGACCGTGCCAGATCCAAAGAGCAACTGCTCTCCGCCCGGTCGACCGCCCGGTCGACCGAGCTGCAAACAGAGATCAGAGCTCTCTGCCCGGTCGACCGCCCGGTCGACCAGAGGCTTTTCAGAGAGCAGAGCTCTCTGGCGGTCGACCGACCTGGTCGATCGGCCTCCCCAGCAAGGCAGCGTGCACATTCTATGCACGTCGGTCGACCGGCCCGGTTGACCGCTCACTGCTACGGTCGACCGGCCCGGTCGTCCGGCAGCCGCCAGTCTGACTAATTAGGGTCTTAAAAACTTGGGTTTTTATCCTTAATTAAATCCCATAAAATCTCATAAATTTCACAAAAATTAGTTTTTATTAATATCTTTGAAATATAAACATGTTTGAGTAAAAGTCAAATCATATTACAAACAATTTGTACCATTTTTGTGACTTGAAAAATTTGCCTTAAACCAAAAACTGTATTTTCTAGAAACCAAACTTCTAAAGGAAAATACAGTTTTTCTATAAACTAGTATAAATACAAAAACATGATATTGAAACAACTTTGAAGCATATAGTATATGGATAGAATCCAATATACATGAAAGGTATTATATCTATGTTTTTGACATTAAATCCAAAATTAGGTTTTGTCTAAATACAAAACTCCAAACACATGAATAGCGTATCAAAATAAGTTTTTCTAAATAGATGAAGCGTTATGTTTATAGATCAAATCTAATATACATTAAATCATGTAAACTTGTTTTGATTCTATCTATTCATGAAAACCAAGATCGGTTAAACCGAAAACCAAAACCAATAAACATGAAACTTAAAACAAGTGTGTGTTGTGAACTTGAGCATATCACACTATCTAATCTTTACAATGGATCTAAACTAAAACTAAACAAACCGAAGCCTTCTTGTAGAACGCCGTCTCCAAGTTGACTCACCATGTGAAAGCTCCAAAACACCTTTGTTGAAGCTAATCACTTACTAATATCTTTGTTAAATATCTGAAATTAAATATCACAATATTATTATTAAACTATAACTACATGGGTTAATAATCATCAAAACTAAAGTGGAAGGCCTCTGGGCCAACAAACTAATGGGTGGGGATCCTCAAATGCTGCATACCCTGCGGGGCATAATGCTCAACGCGGATCTAGAATCAACCTGAATATGGCTCGCTTCAGATGATCCGATATACCTTGTGTAGTACAGGGGTCTATCATGCTTCCCTTTGACTTGCATGTCTCCTAGGGTAAAGGAGATACAGGAAAGCTGCCTCGAGGCATGGTGGCAATGGTTGTCGTCTTCCTTTTGACATGTAGCAGGAATCTGAGTTATGAAGACCTCTGCATCTGCTAATACTTCTCTTAGAGCGTCTCTTGTAGATTTGAAGTCTCGGGAGCTCATAGAGAGTGATTCAAGCAGGGATGTTCGCTAGTTGAGCCAAGACATCAAAACGGAAGGGAGTTGATGGTTTTTGATAATTGTGATTATTATCTATATTTTGTACCACTTTTATACCACTTTTGTTATACATTTAATGCTGCATGGGTGTTTATGTTTATGTTTATGCAGAAATTAGGTCAAGAGCACAAATTAGAGAAAAGAGATTAAAAAGTTAAAAATCGATGTTAAAGAGATGATTGCAGCAGTATATTTCAAGATATAAACATCCAGAGACCTAATAGACTTGACAAAAGAGTCTATAAAATATGAAAAAGCATCTAACAAAAGTTTAAGGTAAAATCAAGTCAAAGTTTGACTGGATAGCCAAATTTTCGGCTAAGCAGCCGTTTACTGTTCAACAGAGATCAGAAATCTGTTTCAAACTCGGATTCAAACTGGACACTGTTTAGTATTTTGATCATATGTTTCGCTATAGGTATTCACTTCTGATGATTAAAGATGCTATGGAAAGAAGACTTAAAGGGCTACAATTCGTCTGTTGACACTGTTTCCTAATTCAGTCATTTGTTAAGACATATTCAGCAATCAACATCAGCTTTTTTACAGATCAATTCATGATTGAATTTTCATACCAAACTGAAGTAGGATTAGAAGTCCTAATGTGTTCCTGATTGTAATTGGCTCTAAGATCTATATAAAGGGCTGCAATCTCTTATAATCAGATATATCTCGAGAATCTCATCAACAAAAATATGAAAACAAGCTTTGTAATTTAGGTTTTAGTTTTTCTTGTTTTATATAAAATTCTGGCTTTTGGAGAAGAAATTCTGGCGTTTTAGAAGAAGAAGATCAGAGAAGAAGTGGCAATTAAGTATTAGATGTGATCTTCAAATTGGTGTTATCCTTTTCTTTTCTCTTTTAATTTACTATATGAAGATAGAAATCATGTTTATTGTTTTGCTTTGTAATTTATTTATCATGAACTAAATCTCCATAGCTAAGGCGTTGATGTAAGCAATTATTATGAAGATTTATTTTTGTTGTTTTGTGTTAGTTCTATGTCATTACTCCGTTCTTCATGTTTGATTCTATGCATGCTAAGTTTTTATTCTCATTCTTCATGTTATTAATTTATGTGGACAATTATATAGAAGGTTAGGTTTGAGACCGAGAGGAGATAATTTAGCAATGCTTCATGAGAATAGAAATTACAACTTGATAAGTTGAGACGTAAAAGTTGTGCCAAGTTGTGCAATCTTCTAAAAATATCTACCGTGCTTAATGCTTCCTCTAACTTGTAAACCTACTACATCAAGAGATTGTAGGTTCTTATATTAGAGGTTAGAATTAATATTGCTTGAGAGAAAATATTAGTTAAGATAAGGACTTTTGATTGTTAATAATCAACTTATTAATTCAAATTATTAATTGTTGAAATCAATTGTCCTAGTGATTTTTCTATTCAAAGCCAACATCTTTCTTGTTTATTTCACTTCCAAATTCATATCTTTCCTTCAAATAAAACTTTGAGTTAATGCACCATTACTACTTAATTAGATAACAATCTTCATTGGTTCGACACTCTATTCTATCATTTTGTTACTTGTAAACGATTGGTGCACTTGCCATTCGATTCACACCAAGTTTTTGGCTCTATTGTCGGAGATTGCTTGATCTTTATTAATATCAGTACCGTTTGACTCTAGTTTTATTTTGAAATTTACCTTTATCTTTATTTCATTCTTTTTCTTTTATTTTTAAGTCTATGGATTACAATTATCAATGGTTCTCACAAGGATATAAGCCAATGCAAGCATGCGAGTGGTGTGGAGAAAATCATGTTAGTGTTGTTTGTTAACATTATGCCAACACCTACACCTACAATCCGACTTAGGGAGATCATCAAAACCCTCCATGAAAATACTGCAGTCATGATTTCGAGCCTCAATACTTTCAGCCTCAAGAAGAGAAGTCTGAATTAAATGGAGCTCTCGAACAACTCAATCAAAATATCAAAAGTTTTTTGACAAAGATCGAGACCATATTCATAAGTCGAGAAGCCTCCCATAGAAATATGGAAGTACAAGTGGGCCAAATAGCAAATTCGCTCTCAAGTAATACCGAGCAAGATCACAAACAGCAAAAGGAGAAAATCATCTTGAGGCAACCACAAGAATTTTTCGAAGAGGCTGAAGCACATGAGGATGAAGAATCAAACATCAAGAAGGATTTTGAGTGGTTCTCTAATTATGAGAAGTCTATTTCAGTACAAAAGATACAAGAAATAGAGACCACAGAACAAGAAGATGAAGACATAATATCTAGCTGAAAAATTTTCAAGAGCAACTTCCTAAAAAATTCGGCTACACAATCGAACTTTCGGCTGGAAAGCCGCCTTCCAACTGAACCAGAGCTTTTGCTTGTTCCAGAACTTTCTCCAGATCTCCCACCAAGCAGTGAAGATCCTGAAATTAAAAAAATTTTACTTAAAGCTAGAGTTTCTTTCGAAAGAAAGAAACTTGACTTGAGTATCTACACTTTTAATGTGACACTGATTGAGCAATCTTTTGAAGAGACTTTACTTGATGCATCACTAAGTTTTTATAATTTCAAGTATTTGTTTAAAGATATTAGATGTGTCTCTTTGCAGGTTGAAGATGCTTTGCCCCATGATGCTGCTGATGATGAGATGATCTGTTGCATGAAAAGTTCAAGTAGGACAAATCAAAAGAAACATAGACCAAAATTGAAGAAAACAAAAAACAAAGTGGATAACTCAACAAGAAGTTGACGAAGAGGTTGAGCACATCTAAATCTCATCTGAAAAGAACGCACTGGGAAAGTGAAAAGCGTTCTCGTGGACGGAATCGATGAATAAAGGTAAGAAGATAAATTTATTGTAAATATGAATACTAACTTTTTTCTTTCTTTTTCTATACTCTAGCACAGAACCAGATATTCAAATTAGAAACAGAACTACAAGATGAACCAACTTGATGAAACAAAGTTGCTAAAAAAAAAATTGAGGATCAAAAGAGTCAAAAGTACAGCTGGCTGAATTTATGGCTAAGTAGCTGAACAATTTCAGAATTACGGGACATGTCAAGGCCTAGGTATGGGGGAGGGGTTTAGGATTTTTTTAATTTTACTTTTTCTTTATTTTTAGGTTAGAATTTATTTATTTATTTCTTTTTATAGAATTTTTTCTAGATTTTTCTTTTTCTTTTAGTAACCAAATTTTTTTAAATTTTAGTAAGTTTATCTGTTTTATGGGATTTAGTGACCTATATAGTTTGAATTGGATAATATCAATTTGATAGATTCCTTAATTCTTTGAGTAGAGATGAAAAATTTTAAAATATTATTGCCATCTAGAATTTGTCCATGTGAATATGCATCATATCTACACTTACACAATAGTTTAAACTTGGGATGATGAGGATAACTTAATACTAAATAATAATAAGAACCTTAACTATTGATTAGTAGATGCTTTGACCTCATGAAGCCTTGGTATTTACGCGAAAAAATAGTTAGGTAGAAGAGAAATATATATATATGTATGTATATTAACAAATCTACTGATCAATTAGTTAGGCGACTTGGCCTCAAGAAGCCTTGATATTTACACAAAAGAGAATTAGATTAGTTATATATATTAAAAAAAGTGCTTAAAGGGCAACGAAATCGTAATACTTCAAAACTTCTATCTATCTATATATATATATATATATATATATATATATATATATATATAGACACACACACAAAAGAGAATTAGATTAGTTATATATATTAAAAAAAGTGCTTAAAGGGCAACGAAATCGTAATACTTCAAAACTTCTATATATATATATATATATATATATATATATATATATATATATATATATATATATATATATATATATATATATATATATATATATATATATATATATATATAAGGGATCTGTACAGCTGAGAGAGACTCTCTCAGCTGGCGCGACGTGGCTGAATTTCAGCCATAATTTTGAGCTTTGCTACCATGGTCACAGCTTTTTGTGAAGACTGTATATATATATATATATATATATATATATATATATATATATATATATATATATATATAGAGAGAGAGAGAGAGAGAGAGAGAGACTCTCTCAGCTGGCGCGACGTGGCTGAATTTCAGCCATAATTTTGAGCTTTGCTACCATGGTCGCAGCTTTTTGTGAGGACTGTGATCAAGTTGCAGTATTTTCCTGAAGACTGCTACCATGGCAACAGTGTTTTCTGAGACTGCTATCATGATCGCAGTTTTTTTTAAGAACTGCTACCATGGTCCCAGTCCAAATTACACTGAAAATATATGATTTTTTAGAACTGCGACCATGTCGTAGTGGACTACGATCATATTGAAGCGTCAGCTGAGAGAGTCTCTCTCAGTTGGCGGTTGAGTTACATTTTTCTCTATATGTGTGTGTGTATAAATTTTAAACATGTAAATTTGAATCAAAATCCCAAATTAAAAGCTATACACATTCACAAAGATGCATAGGATCAAAAAACATAGGAAGGATGGTGATATAGGCTAAGATTTGAAAATCTCTACAAAGTAGATGATAGAATTCTTGATAATGAGAGTTTATGGTAGCCAGAGAACTTATACATTAGTGATGTTTATCACTCTAAAAATATTTTGTCTTTCTTTATTTATATCTTTCTTTTTTTATTTTTTATTTTTGGTTATCCTTTTTATCTTAATCTCTTTTCACCTTTTAAATTCTTTCACCAAATTTTTGGGTGTAATTCACTGAAAATCCTCACGAGATATTACTCATCCACTAGGGTAACCTAGGGGTTTAACGGTTTGTTGCACGTGCTAAGTGCAATCGTGATTCCTACGAAAGTGAGTTAGGTTTTTTATTTTATTTTTAGGATTTTAGTTTTTCTTTTTCTTTTTAGATTAGGAATTTTACACGAGGACTAGCAAAAGTTAGGTATAGGGGTGTGATAATTGTGATTATCATCGATATTTTGTACCACTTTTATACCACTTTTGTTATACATTTAATACTGCATCGGTGTTTATGTTTATGTTTATGCGAAAATTAGGTCAAGAGCATAAATTAGAGAAAAGAGATGAAAAAGTAAAAAATCGATGTTAAAGAGATGATTGCAACAGTATATTTCAAGATATAGACATCCAGAGACCTACTAGACTTGAAAAAAGAGTCTATAAAATATGAGAAATTATCTAATAAAAGTTTGAGGTTGAATCAAGTCAAAGTTTGGCTGGGTAGCTGAATTTTCGGCTGAGTTGCAATTCACTATTCAACAGAGATCAAAAATCTGTTTCAGACTCGGATTTAGACTGAACATCGTTTAGTATTTTGATCATAACTTTCGCTATAAGTATCCAATTTTAATGATTTAAGATGCTATGAAAATAAGACTTAAAGGGCTATAATTTTTTTGACATTATTTCCTAATTCAGTCGTTTGTTAAGCCGTATTCAGCAATCAACATCAGCTTTTTGCAGATCAATTCATGATTGAATTCCCACACCAAACTGAAGTCAGAATAGAAATTCTAATGTGTTTCTGATTATAATTGGCTCTGAGGTATATATAAAGTGCTACAATCTCTTATAATCAATATATCTCGAGAATCTCATCAACAAAAATATAGAAACAACCTTTATAATTTAGGTTTTTGTTTTTCTCTTTCTTATATAAAATTCTGGCTTTTGGAGAAGAAATTCTGATATTTTAGAAAAGAAGATCAGAGGAGAAGCGGCAACTAAGGATTAGACGTGATCCTCAAATTGGTTTATCCTTTCTCTTTCTCTTTTAATTTACTATATGAAGATAGAAATCATGTTTATTATTTTACCTTGCAATTTATTTATCATGAACTAAATCTCCATAGCTAGAGCGTTGATGTAGGCAATTATTATGAATATTTAATCTTGTTGTTTTGTGTTAATTTTATGATACTACTCTATTCTTCTTGTTAGGTTGTATGCATGTTAAGTTTTTATTCTCGTTCTTCATGTTATTAATTGATGCGCACAATTATATAGAAGGTTAGATTTGAGACCGAGAGGAGATAATTTAGCAATGCTTCATGAGAATAATAATTATAACTTGATAAGTTGAGACGTAAAAGTTATGCAACTTATAAAAAATTCACCATGCTTAATGCTTCCTCTAACTTGTAAATCTACTAGATTAAGTGACTGTAGGTTTTTGTCTCGAGAGAGAATATAAGTTAAGATAGGGACCTTTGATTATTAACATGAGTAGTATGTAGTTATTAGCACAATCAACTTGTTAATTCAGATTATTAATTGTTGAAATTAATTGTCTTAATGATTTTCCTATACAAAGCCAACATCTTTCTTATTTATTTCACTTCCAAATCTATATATTTCCTTCAAATAAAACTTTGAGTTAATACACCATTGGTACTTAATTAGATAACAATCTTCGTGGGTTCGACACTCCACTCTAGTACTTTATTACATGTAAACGATTGGTGCACTTGCCATTCAATTCGCAACACCAGTTCCGCACCGCTTTTCGGAAGAGCTTTAAGATATCAAAGCTCTTTCTATTTTTTCACGGATGGCCTCGTGGACTGCTCGATTGCCTCCTCAGCTGATTGTAGGGAGTTTACTACCAAATCACCATGCTGCTTCAGGTACTGCTTGCCGGATCGAGTCTTTGATGTGGGAGTTGTGCCCGTATCAGCAACAAGGATAGACTCCTCGTCTCCCAAACTAGTAAGGAAGGCGACATCTTTCTCGATTTCACTTGTAGAGATACTCACCACATTGATGAAGGATGCTTTAGCCTTGCCTCAAAACTTCTGCACATGACAGTTGTCCATTACTGACTTTTGACAATGTCAGGATGGACCCACATTGTCTCTCGTTGAGGAGTAGGGACCGGGATAAGTCCTTTCTCTCTCTGGTTGTGAGGATCAGTATTAATCATTCTAAGCTTTCCTTTCGGGATGGGAATTACTCCGGTTGGTGCTAGCGGAAGACGTCCAAATTGAATCGGTGACGTAGCTGTCATGTTGGCGGTCACCTTCTTGTATTCTGGACGAAGCTTTAACACCTCCGCATCGATCAGTGCCTGAAGGACATCTTTAAAGATGTAGCAATTCATGGTAGGGTGAACCAGCATCCTGTGATATAAACAGCAGTTGGGATCTTCCTTCTTCGCCACCTCTTCGGGGCGTCTAATCTCTAGAAGCTTGAGCCTGTTACTCTTTTGGAGTAACTTGAATAAAGAGAGCACGTGCTCATCCTTGAAGGAGTACGATTCGTTTCCACGTGAATGCCAAGAAGCCATACCTCCTCTGACTAACTGGGTCTTTGGAGGTGATTTGACCTCTGTTGCCAGAGTATCCCTTCTTCTTGGTTGGGAAGATGACTCTGGTGTGCGTCGCGTTGATTTGTCGGGTCTCAGCTTGCTTTTTTTTCCTCAGCCTTGACTAGAGCGATGATCTCTTCTGCTTGTTCACCTTGTAGCACCAACTGCTTCCAAGTGCGACATTTCGCCACCCCCATTTGAGCGAGTTGGAAAGTTTGCAGATTGTGACGGCATGTCTCGACCAGTGTGGACTGGGTCATGCCGCTAGGACAATGGAGTACCATGTTCTGAAATCTCTCGATGAAAGTTTTGATAGACTCTCCTTTCTTCTGCTTGGCTGCAAGGAGAGTCAGCACTGAACTCTCTGAATCGTCTTCAAAGAAATGAACCAGAAACAACTTCTCGAGGTCGGCCCATGTTTTAATTAAGCTAGTAGTAGTTTCATGAACCATTCAAAAGCGACTCCCTTAAGAGTGCCAATGAATAAACGAGCCAAAATGGCATCGTTCGATGCTACATTCCTAGTTTGAGATTTGAAGTAATATATGTGTTGGTTCGGTGACCCTTTATCGTCGAAAGTGTGAAGGGTCGGTGCCTTAAATTTGGGAGGGTAGGGAGCCGTATCCTACTCTGCTGGGTAGGGTCAGACTATCTCTACCTCTTAGAGTCTGTCTCAGTTGATTAGGGCCTCAAGGTGTTGCTCCAATTTGCTCATCTTTTTAGAAAGAGTACTCCTGTTTTTTGAGTTATCTTCCTCTTCAGATGAAGACTTGGGTGGCTCAGTGTCGAAATGTTCTTCCTTCTCGGTGTTCGCAGAGGATGAGCTCTTCTCTTCCTTTCGTTTGCTCTTGTACTTCTTGAAAGCAGTCTTGGCCTTCGGCTTCTTTTTGTCCTTAAGCAGTTGTGATATATCTGCTTAAGAGTGTCGATAGATTCTTGCTAGGCTCGAATCATATCGAACTGCTCCTGTTGGACTCGGGCCTATTCTTCGCTTATCCATCTCTTCGGGAGTTTCCGCCATGCGAGCAAAGGTGGTTGTCCCCGAACTGGAATTCGAAGACTGGGATTTGATGATGGCAGAATGCTCATCATTCACCTCAATTCTCCTAGACAATAGATTGTAGTCGACTAAGGTGATCATTCTCATGCCGGTCAAAGTGTGTCGGTAGACCCCTTCAGGTTTAATAAGGAGATCTTTCAAACCTGGAGATCGATCAGCATCCGACTCCTCTGAGCTGACAGCCAGTTGCTTTCTCTTGAACTTGCTTGTTGTGAAAACTCGGCCTTACCATGTTTGCAGTCATTTCTGGGTACTAGAAACTCGGCCCCACCATGTGTTTCTAGTTAATCTAGATGAATTTGGGTCTCTCGACCACACGTGCATACACAAACACTACCACAAACAAGTTTGCCAATAGTCAACGAAAAAAGCAACCAAGCCTACTCTAAGGTAAACCTTGGACCTAGACAACTCCTAACTAGTTGATTGTTCACAGGAGGTATAATGCAGACTCTGACCACAAGCTAATCGGCCAGGTCAGGGTAAGATTGGTGGGAGGTATCCGCGCAAAAATAACGGGCCTAATTAAGCCGAACCACTGAAAATACACCTAGAGGGGGTGAATAGGTGTATGGCTAATCTAATGAGAAATGATGCGGAATTAAAAATTAATTGCAACACACTTAGTGTAACTAATGAATGTAGCCGAATTCTCGGTGAAAGGCTCTGGACTAACTCCTCTAAATTCCTCTAAATAAGAGTCGAGGTGCTATATGAAGCTCTCTTGGTTCAACACAAGTATGGGCACACACAAACAATATTTAGCATATATGATATGAGCAATATGAAACAATGCAAGATATAAGAGAGAGAGAGAGTTTAGAGATAGTGGATCAATCGCAAACAACAAGATATGTTTTGAGATTCCAGCCACTGCTCTACGTCTCCACCTTTACAGAGAAGGATTTTCACTATACATCCACACTGGACTTCCCACACAGGGAATCTCCACTGAGAATTTGGCAAATACAAACTAGGAGTACACAACTTCTCTCTCCAACAACATAACCTCTACACAAGAGGCAAGACATAACAACAATCACCTCTATACTTAGAGGGATAAGGCACTTAGCCAAACAACAACCACAATCACCCTTCACAAGAGGGACAAGGCACAAAGCCAAACTCCACCATAATCACCTCTACACAAGAGGGATAACAATAAACCAAAACTTCTCCACAATCACCTCTACACTTAGAGGGATAACCAAAAACCTAAATCACAATCTCCTCTATACAAGAGGGATACCCACAAACTCAAAGCAAAGAAAGATTACAACTCTTTGTGATCTCAAAGACCACAAACAACCTTGGTGATCACTATAGACCACAAACCAATTTTCTCACCAAAAATAAGATCCTATAGATAGGATAGATAAGATAGCTCAAGTGTGAGAAATCAAGGTGTTTGGAAATCAAAACACAAAGAAAAATACTTGGAAAAAAAGCTAGATAAAGATAGAAATGAAGATCAAACCTAATATCCCACATACTCTATTTTTCTTTGATTTTTGGAACCCTTGAAAACAAATAAAAAGATAAATCTTTTAGCCCAAAAACTCTTGAAAACATGTTGCTAAAACACTTGTAAAGATAAGAAAATTTGCTCTTTAAATTCTTGATGAAAACAGCCCAAGGGGATGGGTATTTATAACCCATTCCAAAAGCTAGCTGTTGGCAGTATGGAAAAGCCAGATTTGCCCTTCCGATCGACCGGTCAACGGTCATATTTCTGACCGTTGTGCCTCCGGTCGACAGCCCGGTCAACCGGGCCAAGCCATCGGTCGACCGCTCGTTCAACCGGGCCACGCCATCGATTGACCGCCCGGTCGATCGGCCAACACCCGAGAGTTGGGTGCTTTCAGTTGGTCGATCGCACGGTCGACCGGCCTTCTATGGCTGGACTTTGTGCACGTCTCATGCACATCGGTCGACCGCCAGCTGATCTGGCTGGGATTTTTGGAACTTGAATCAGAAAAATCACCTAGAGGGCGGGTGAATAGGTGATTATGCTAATCTAATGAACTTAATGCAGAATTTAAAAACTTAATGCAATACACTCAAGTGCAATCAACAAGTGATGCACACACAACCAAGCCAAGCAATTATGAATGCACAATATGAATAGTTGCACGGCACAACGTAAAGAGAGAGATAGAGAGAGTCAATGGATCAAGCGCAAACAACAAGATATGTTTCGAGGTTCGAGCACCCAGCTCTACATCCCCGCCTTCGACACATGAAGGATTTCTAATCCACTAGCAAGTCCACAAAGAACTCTCACAAGGAGTACCCAACTCCTCTCTTTACAACCACAACCTCCTCCTTGAGGCAAGCTCCAATCCAACAAAACAATCACCTCACAACTTGAGGGATTAGCACAAAGCAAACACAAGGATCACCTCACAACTTGAGGGATTAGCACAAAGCAAACACAAGGATCACCTCACAACTTGAGGGATACAACCCAAAGGCACAAAGCCAAGAAAAGATTGGGTTTACAACTTGGTGGTCTAAACAACAACCACAAACAATTTCTTTCTCCCACACAAAGATCCTATAGAATAAGAAAGTAGATGTTGCTTAAGTGTGGAGAAAACCAATGGAATGGAAATCAAAATCACAAAGAAAATCTTTGGGAAAAACTGAAACTAAGATATAGAAGTTGAATCAAAACTCTTTTCCCAAAAACCCTTTTCTTTGATATTCCAATCCCTAGCATAAACACCAAATAGATTGTTCAATTTGAATCCAAAAACTTCTTTTGATTGCTGTGAAAACACCAGAGAGTAAGGAAAATTTCGCACAAAAAATCTTAGAGAAAAACTCTTTCCAATGGGGTATTTATAGCCCCCAGAAAAATATAGCCGTTGGCAGCAAAAATGCCAAAAATGAACTGCCGGTCGACCGCTCCGGTCGACCGTCTAACGGTCAAATTCTGCCCGTTGCCAGCTACCGGTCGACCGCCCCGGTCGACCCAAACAAACAAAGAGCTCTGCTCTCAGACCCGGTCGACCCTGACGGTCGACCGTCCAGTGTCTGCCAAACGTGCACAGATCTGTGCACGTCGGTCGACCGACCCGGTCGACCGACTTCATGCCAAGTCGACTTGTTCAGAAGACTAGTCGACTGGTTGAAGCCTGGAATAGAAAACTGGGTCAGAAAAACAGTTTAAAAATATTTTGAAAAATCTTTTAACACTCCTAAAAATCACCAAAAATAGTTTTATCATTTTTACCAAAAACCAAAAACTGTATTTTCTAAAACTTGGATTTTTGAATAGAAAATACGTTTTGTCCAAAACTCTTCCAAATAAAAAAACATGATATTAAACAACATTTAGGCATGATGTATATGGATATAATCCTATATACATGAAACATATATATATATATATATATATATATATATATATTTATATATATATATATCCATGTTTTTGACATTAATTCCAAAGTATGTTTTGTTAAAAATACCAAAACATAAAACACATGAATAAGAAGTCAAAACTAAGTTTGTCTAGGAAATTAAGCATGCATGTATATAGAACAGATCATATATACATTAAACCATGTAAACTTGTTTTGATCTATCTATTCATGAAAACCAAGATCGGTTAAACCTAAAACCGAAAAACCGAAAATCAATATTCAAAACATGAAACGTGTGTGTTGTGAACTTGAGCATTATCATACTATTCTAATCTTTACAATTTTAGATCTAAACACAAAACTAATCTATGTACCGAAGTCTTCTTGTAGAGCGCAATCTCCAAGCCGACTCGATCCAAAACTCCTTGATCCACCGAGCAAGTGCTATATATGATCTTTGACGCTCAGGCTCTTGAATCAACATGTGAAAGCTCCAAATCATCTTGTTGAAGCTAATCACCTACTAATAACTTGATTAATGATCTGAAACTAAAATCACAAGATTATTAGTACGCATAACTACATGAGTTAATCATCATCAAAACTAGAGGGAAGGCCTTTTGGCAAACAATCTCCCCCTTTTTGATGATGACAAAACTCATGGAGTTATATATGCATGGATTAAAGTTAAGCTTCAAAGAAGCTCCCCCTTAACTCATGCATAAACAAATAAACAATAAATAATATGCAATAAAGGCTCTTAAATATGACTGCATATAAATGCATAAACAATAAAGGGTTCTAGATACCAATTAAAATTAAACTAAAATGAACTTAATATATGCAAAAACATAAACATGCATATATAAACTCAAGATCTTTCTCCAATAATTCTCCCCCTTTTTGTCAATCATCAACAAAGGGGTACAAACCAAAACAAAACAAAATCTTCTCTCCCTTTTTAATACAAAGAATCAATCATTAATAAAGGGTAAAAGCAAAACTACATCAAATAAATTTTTTTCCTTTTATTGTTCGAAACAATGAATCAATAAAGGGTTAATAAAAATAATATTTTCTCTCTTTTGTCTAAAACAAAAACAAAGTAAATTTGGGGTGACAATCAATTAATGTACCAATTGAAAATATGTCAAAGAATAGCATCTTGATACCAATTGAAGGAAACTAACAAAAAAAATATTGATACCAATTTTAAGCAAAAACACATGAAAAATCTTGATACCATTTGAAATTAAACATAATAAATTTTGAATATCTAAACAAAAATTTTGATACCAATTGTAAATATTTTTCATTTTGAACATATGACACCAAATTTAAATTTTCAATCATAAAGTATGGGAGTACAAATACCAATTGAAAGACAAAAATCAAATTTTCTCCCCCTTTATGAAATACCAACTAAAACAATGCTTGGGCTTGATACCAATTTAAAAGTAATCAATTGAAACAAAGATAAAACTCAAGCACTAGCATAAACAAGATTTTGTGCTTAAAGATATAGGGATATAATAAGCACAAATAAAACATATATATGTATGAAAAATAGATACCAATTGAAATTGATATACTTGAAATTTGAAAAACATTCATACATACAAACATATATGAGTATACAAGAAATGTCAAGATTGATACCAATTGAAAGAATTCAATGATATCAATTGAAATAACAATAAAATCAAGTGTATACATCATATTACTACCTCCCAATCATGGTTTAAGTTTTAAATGATTTTCACTTTAAAGCATTCATGAACATGATCTCCCATCCAACCTCCCATTGAAGGTAGGAGTTTTCAAAAATAGATTTGAAAATAGAGTACGTTTGAAAATCTCTACCATAGTGAAGAATACGAACTAGTTATAGGAAAAACTTTTAAAACTAGTATGAAATCCTTCAAGCAAGGAATTAAACAAAATTGTTTTTCATGAAACACATGTAAATCACATGATCACTAAACACTCAAAATCCATAAAGTCCATATCATAGTCTCATGAAAACAAATCATGAGTAAACTAATAAAGTGAGTGTACAAGTAAAATGTAACACATATCGACATGAAAATATTCAATTAAGATCATATGAAATTCCTTGAAAACATGAAAACATGAAAAACTAGATTTTCATTACCAATAAAAATTACCTAAAAACATGAAAATCATCAAAACGATTTAAACTTCAAGGCATATATATGTCATGTACAAACTAAAGCATACATACATATCCTAAACATAGTGAGTTCACAAAAGTATATGCATGAAGGCACGTGGCTCAAGGATGTACATGTATAATCAATAGTTTGGACAAGATAAACATATACATGAAGTTAAAACACATGATCATAGAAACATATTCAAAATAAGGAATACAAGTTAGAATGCATGAATCATCAAAACTAGACTATACTAGCACATTTAATGGGTACAAACAAGCATCCAAGCACAAACATATATAAAGATTTATTTGTGTCCCCCTACATGTACAAGTATAAATTCTAGTCTTAATGAAAACTAACATTTAAACAAGTAATCAAATCATTAAGCATAAAACGGGATATAAATCAACATGAAAATCATAAACATGATCATTATGTAAATCCACATGCTATTAGAATCATGATAAACATAATAGTCTATAAACATCAAAACATGTGGCAAAAACAGAAATCATAAATCACATCACCATTGTTTAGCTATTACAACACATGTTAATTATCAAAACATGAATCATTAAAACAAAATCAGACAATCATAAACATCCAAATGGTCATAATGCATATGTATGTGCATTAGATCTAGGGCATACATGTTAGTTTAAACAAGGTGAGAACACTAAATATTGATCCATATAAAACATGGGTGCTCAAGTAACTAAACATGTATAACACTAATCTAATCAACATGACATAAGCATAATGATCAACAAACATTAAAACATGCTATAAACAATAATATGAAAAGCATGCAAATAAAAATGGGAGTTAGAGAATGATACCAAAACCGATGAAGGTGCATCTCTAGTTCTCCAAACCACGGTGGTCCTTCCACCAAATCCCCTTGAGAGTGAAGTATCCAAATGGTTCTCTTTTAAGCTTAGAACGCATCCACCTCAAGGCACCAATACTCTCACGTGATGCGAGAGCTCCCACCTATATCAAAAGTCAAGGAGGTGATTTTTGGTACCCATTTTCTTTTGGGTCCACGGGGTTAGTATCTTTTCTAACCCAAACAAGATTAGTTGCTAAATTTTCATGATAAACACGATCATAACAAAATCTAGCAAGGTGGCCTTTTCGACCACAATGTGTACAAGTGTACACATGAGCATACATGTTATGGTTGTGTCCGTGGAAAGCATGTGTATGCCGTGTAGGGTGTGCATGCAAAGATGGACCTTGTTTCTTGCGAACCAAGGTTTCCAAACGTGAATGATTCAATGTGCATTGGCTCAAAGTGGAGCCCAAACATTCAACACTTTTCTTCAGAACATTTATATCATTTTCAATAGTGGAAGATATAGTAGAGCATGCAATAGGTGTGCAAGAAGAAGAAGAAGCTATACTAGCATGGCACTCATGAGAATCTACATCAATTTTCAAAGATTCATTTTTCTTTAAAACAAGATCCAATTCTTTTGTAATGAAATCAATTTCATTTTTCAAAACAAGGTTATCTTTTAAAACAAAATCCAATTTAGAAGATAAAACCTCATTATTTTACACAACATCATTACAATCATTTTTGTTTTTCAAAATCTCAATCTCATCAAGGGTAAGGTCTAGTTGAGATCTTAGTGAGTCACGTTCACTAGTGATCTCTTCCTTTTCTTGCAAAACCAATTCAAAATTAGAACACAAATCCTTTAATTCATTTTTCAAAACAAGATTATCCTCTTTCAAAAGTTTGTGTTTTTTCACAAAATTTTCAAGCTTTTGAGCAAGTTCCAAATTCAATGTTTGAACTTCAAAACAACCATGGCAATAGGAACTAGAGCTATCATCTAATTGGGTGTCCGATTGTACCTCAAGGGAGTTATTCCCTTGGACCATGAAGCAATGCTCTTCGGACTTTTCTCTCTTAGATCTCCTCATCTTGTTGATAATCCTTGGAAGCTCGGGAGACGTCAATAAGCTCCAAACTGCAAAAGTCGAGTCATAACGATCAAACACCGGTAAAAGATGTTCACTAAGAGATGCTCTAAGTGCTCTAAGTGCTAAGGCATTAGCCTTTTTATGTTTGCTACTATTAGGGAATGATTCCATAGTGGAGGTTTGATAAACTAGATGTCCTTATCTTTTCAAATGGCTACTCATATTGGCCTTCCAAGCATCAAGTCTAAGATGGTCAAACATAGGAGGGCTATCCATGAGAGCAAACTAAATGAGTGCAAATGAACAATGCAAATGAAGATTAGCAAACCAAGATCTCACTCCTAGGTGGTTAAACCTAAATATCAGGAGCGTAAGCTCTGATACCAATTGAAAAATCACCTAGAGGGGGGTGAATAGGTGATTATGCTAATCTAATGAACTTAATGCGGAATTTAAAAACTTAATGCAATACACTCAAGTGCAATCAACAAGTGATGCACACACAACCAAACCAAGCAATTATGAATGCACAATATGAATAGTTGCACGGCACAACGTAAAGAGAGAGATAGAGAGAGTCAATGGATCAAGCGTAAACAACAAGATATGTTTCGAGGTTCGAGCACCCAGCTCTACATCCCCGCCTTCGACACACGAAGGATTTCTAATCCACTAGCAAGTCCACAAAGAACTCTCACAAGGAGTACCCAACTCCTCTCTTTACAACCACAACCTCCTCCTTGAGGCAAGCTCCAATCCAACAAAACAATCACCTCACAACTTGAGGGATTAGCACAAAGCAAACACAAGGATCACCTCACAACTTGAGGGATTAGCACAAAGCAAACACAAGGATCACCTCACAACTTGAGGGATACAACCCAAAGGCACAAAGCCAAGAAAAGATTGGGTTTACAACTTGGTGGTCTAAATAACAACCACAAATAATTTCTTTCTCCCACACAAAGATCCTATAGAATAAGAAAGTAGATGTTGCTCAAGTGAGGATAAAACCAATGGAATGGAAATCAAAATGACAAAGAAAATCCTTGGAAAAAACTGAAACTAAGATATAGAAGTTGAATCAAAACTCTTTTCCCAAAACCATTTTCTTTGATATTCCAAACCCTAACAAAAACACCAAATAGATTGTTCAATTTGAATCCAAAAACTTCTTTTGATTGCTGTGAAAACACCAGAGAGTAAGGAAAAATTCGCACAAAAAATCTTAGAGAAAAACTCTTTCCAATGGGGTATTTATAGCCCCCAGAAAAATATAGCCGTTGGCAGCAGAAATGCCAAAAATGAACTGCCGGTCGACCGCTCCGGTCGACCGTCCAACGGTCAAATTCTGCCCGTTGCCAGCTACCGGTCGACCGCCCCGGTCGACCCAAACAAACAGAGAGCTCTGCTCTCAGACCCGGTCGACCCTGACGGTCGACCGTCCAGTGTCTGCCAAACGTGCACAGATCTGTGCACGTCGGTCGACCGACCCGGTTGACCGACTTCATGCCAAGTCGACTTGTTCAGAAGACTAGTCGACTGGTTGAAGCCTGGAACAGAAAACTGGGTCAGAAAAATAGTTTAAAAATATTTTGAAAAATCTTTTAACACTCCTAAAAATCACCAAAAATAGTTTTATCATTTTTACCAAAAACCAAAAACTGTATTTTCTAAAACTTGGATTTTTGAATAGAAAATACGTTTTGTCCAAAACTCTTCCAAATACAAAAACATGATATTAAACAACATTTAGGCATGATGTATATGGATATAATCCTATATACATGAAACATATATATATCCATGTTTTGACATTAATTCCAAAGTATGTTTTGTTAAAAATACCAAAACATAAAACACATGAATAAGAAGTCAAAACTAAGTTTGTCTAGGAAATTAAGCATGCATGTATATAGAACAGATCATATATACATTAAACCATGTAAACTTGTTTTGATCTATCTATTCATGAAAACCAAGATCGGTTAAACCTAAAACCGAAAAACTGAAAACCAATATTCAAAACATGAAACGTGTGTGTTGTGAACTTGAGCATTATCATACTATTCTAATCTTTACAATTTTGGATCTAAATACAAAACTAAACTATGTACCGAAGTCTTCTTGTAGAGCGCGATCTCCAAGCCGACTCGATCCAAAACTCCTTGATCCACCGAGCAAGTGCTATATATGATCTTTGACGCTCGGGCTCTTGAATCAACATGTGAAAGCTCCAAATCATCTTGTTGAAGCTAATTACCTACTAATAACTTGATTAATGATCTGAAACTAAAATCACAAGATTATTAGTACACATAACTACATGAGTTAATCATCATCAAAACTAGAGTAGAAGGCCTTTGGGCCAACAGAATCTTAAACATTTTGATTGGTAGTGAAAAGTGCATTTTTATCATCATATTTACCATCACATTTTCATATTTATTCATTTAATTCTGCACATTTATTAATAATTTGTAATTTATTGTGTGCAAGCCTCGAATTATTATTTTAAAGCTTAAAGAGCCCAAAAGCCCAGATCCAAGCCCATATTTGAAGCCCAGGTGAAAAAGCGCAATTACAAGAAGTCAAAATGCAAATACAAGGGCTAAAAGTTGCAAATATCAGAGATAAGGGAAGGATAGAATTTTATCCAACCCTAAACACCTGCAGGATGAGGATGAAAACCCTAGATAAGAAGGAAAATTCGTGGGAGGAAGATTTGAAGAAATCTGGTTTAAGGGTAACTTGATTACTAAGTTATCTCGAAACTCCAGATTAAAAGGCCAGGATACAACTTCTAGAAGCAGGTGCCCACATGGACGGACCAGGAGAGGCCACGCGCCAAAGCGCGCGGCCAGAAGCCACAAAAGTGCCGCGGACGCTCGGCAAGGCGCGGCAAAGTGGATGAGTCTGACTACCAGACTTCGTCTACAACTTCATCCGGGACTCTATCTTCTTCTGCACTATAAATATCCCTGCAAAGTGCAACGTACAGGGCATCCAGAGACGATTAGGGTTTTCTTTAGCCACTTTTATTTAAAGTTGTAATTTTTATTTCATGCTCGTTGTGGAGAAGAAGGAGACGATTGTGTAACCGGAGATTCATCTGAAATAAAGGTCACTCTTTTGTTCTCTTTTAATTTCTGCAAATTTTGTTTCTTTTTGTGATCTCTTTGATTTTCAATCTGTGATTTCTTCTTGCTTTATTTTTCTTTATTTTGAAATCTTTCTCATTAAATAAAAAATAAAAAAAATATAAATAATTTGAAAAGAAAAAAAATAATGATGAAGAACTAATCCTCTTAGTGGTTTGCTGAGATTCTTAAAGCAACCCTAGAGCAATTAAAACTTGATCTGATTAATGAACATCTCTAGAAACCCTAGGTTTAAAGGCAACTAATTCTGGAAGATTAAAAAATACTTAAAATTCTTAATCTAGGTTGCATGTTAAAAGAACTTTTCATGACTTCAAACTTAAGAACTAGGACAGCATAAATTTGAGATTAGTCTTCTATTAGGCTGTACCTAGATGTTAGGATGAACCATAGTTGGTTTTTGAATAATGCAACTTAGTTAGAATAGTGTATTAATTTTTCTTGCTTGATATATTTGTAATAACCTAGGGTGAATCATATCAATCTTAAGATGAAGATCAAGCTCTTTAATTTGCAATAGGGTTGTGGTAGAAGATCAGCAAAACCACGTCTTTAATCTCATATTTTCATCACCAATCTAATCTCTCTTTTCTTACTTGAAGCATACAGAGGAATCGAGTCGAAAAGCTTTCATCGCATCCTTCCCTGAGGATCACGACCCGCTTGAGCCCTTGCTACAGCGGATTCGCATTGAGACTAAGAATTCTGAACTTTATTTCAATCTATAAAATCTCAATCAAAATTTTGGCGCCGTTGCCGGGAAGGAACGGCACGATTTCCTCGTTCTAATCATTCTTTCTTTTCTGTTACAGGTACAGAGAACAGGAAACAAAAACAGAGCAGCAGAAAGCACATATAGCTATCCAGTGCCTCTGCCCTCGAAGGCAGAGCACCTGGACCTACAACTTTGCCGCAGAAACGCGGCAAAAGCCGCGAATCCGCGGCAATTGTAGTGGACTGCTGATACATTTTTCTGCAGGTTGCTCTGCAGTGCAAAATTCTATTTTCTGCTGTGACATTATTTCTCTGTGATCACTCTGCAACTGCTAATTAATAACATTAACTCATTTGTTGAAAATAAAAAAAAAATTTTTAGACTCTTGCATTTAGGGCACGTGTCTATTTACATTTTTTTAATTCTGTTGAAGAGTGCTGGCGACAAGGTACGTTTGCATAGCATATAGATTAGGAAACACTCTTTTGTTTACTTCTTTCTTGAGTGATTACTTTTCTACCGCTTTACACGTACACTAATTCATCTTAAGGGCATAACCCATAAGCAAGATAAGGTGGGGATTTCATCACCCTTCCTTGGCCCACAAATTATATCCGTCACACTCACAACCCTAACCTTAAGTAAAATTTGACTAGACGTTGGCCCTAGGTTAACTCGGACTCAATAGGAGATTGACCGAAGGAGGAAAATTGTTCGAAATTAACTCTTGTCAAATCGGTGTCTAGGCAGGGGATTGAGGGCCAAAAGCCCGAAGAACGGTGGTTATTTAATTAAGGAACGTCTCTGACGGAAAACCTCCCACCGGTCTTGCCACCTACCTGGCCGATTAGCTTGTGGTTAACGTCGACAGTAGACCTCCTAAGGACAGTCTAAAGTTAGGAGTCGTCTAGGTCAAGGCTTACCATAGATTAGGATTTTTGATTGTTTTTCTTTTTTTGATTGATTGGGTGAACTTGTTTGCTGATTGTGCATGACCGCTTGGTCGAGAGACCCACTTACATCCAGGCTAACTAGAACTAGTTCACCACCCGAGCTCAAGCCCGAATCACACATGGCACAACCACAGTCACTCCAAGATAGGTTCTATCCTATTAGAACCTCTCTTCCTTCTTGCATCCAGCTCACTATCGAAAGTGTTGACCCATATGAACTCAAGCCACAATACATCAACACTCTTCCCAAATTTCATGGACTTGAATCTGAGGATGCATACTTCTTCATAAGGGAATTTGAAGAAGTATGTCAAATGATGAATATACCTAAGTTAGGAGACGATGCTATCAAACTTAGGTTTATCCCCTTTGCTTTGAAGGATTTAGCAAAGAAATGGCTCTACAGTCTAGAGGCCGGTTCAATATCTTCTTGGGATAATTTCATTAAGGCCTTCTTAAAGAAATTTTATCCCGTTCACAAGACTGCACTGATTAGGAAGAATATCCTCCAGTTTAAGCAAACAGCCAATGAACCTTTTTGGAAATACTTCGAGCGTTTTAAGGATCTCCTTGCCCAATGTCCTCACCATGGGATAGAGAAATGGCGACTTTGCCAAGTTCTCTATGATGGATTAGATTATTCTACTAAAACACTGTTAGAATCCATGTGTCAAGGAGGATTTCTGCAAAAGAATGAAGATGAAGGATGGACATTGTTTGAGGAATTAGCTGAAAAATCCATCCAATGGGACCCTACTCCTGAAAAATCTAGGACTAATGACCCTACTTCTTCTAAAGGAGGTATCCATTCCATTGAGGCCAACGTAGCAACCGATGCTAAGTTAGCTGCTGTTATGCGTAGACTAGAGGCTCTTGAAACGAAAGAGCCAGTCTCTGTGAACCAAGTCAGCCCAACATCTTCGGCGGGCTGTACTTATTGTCAAGATATGAACCATGTGTTCGAGGAATGTCCTGTTTTCATCGCGCATCAAAGCTTGCCCGAACATATGAGTGCGGCCTTCACAAGGCCCGCCAACAATCCTTATGCACCCACCTACAATCCCGGTTGGAGAAACCATCCTAATTTTTCATGGGGCCCAAGCAACAATGATCAAGTGAGGCCCAAATTCTCCAACAACTTCCAAAATCCGCCTTATCAACAAAATTTCCCTAGTCAAAATCCTCCACCGTCTTTCCAAAATTCACAAATGGAGACAAGACTTTCAAATTTGGAAAGAAGGTGGATACCCTAGTCAAAGCCAAGACACGCTGGCTCAAGTCCTAAGTAGGATAGAGCTCCAATTGAACCAGCAAGAGAGACAGAGGGGTACCCTACCGAGTCAACCATTGCCAAATCCTAGGAATCCTAGGCCAGCCAATGAGGCTCAAGACCCAAATCAGTGTCACATGGTTCATACACTCAGATCTGGGAAACAAGTTGATAATCAGGTATCTATGCCATCGGATCCATCTCAGCCATCCATTCCATCTAGCTCCACTTCCATTCCATCTAGCTCCACTCCTTCTCCATCCAGTCCCAAGGAAACTGAAGCTGAAAAGTTAGCAGATCAGTTGCACCAGCCTATAGCTCCATTTCCAAATAGGCTTAGAAGCAACAACAATGCACACATGGAGAAATTATTAGAGGTGTTCAATCAAGTTAGGCTCAACATTCCACTTCTTGATGCAATCCAACAGGTCCCTAGTTATGCCAAATTCATTAAGGACATGTGCACCAAGAAAAGAAAGACTAATGTGCCTAAGAAGGTTTTTCTAGCCACTAACATTAGTGAGCTACTGTCCAACCAGATCCCTATCAAGTATAAGGACCCAGGTTGCCCCACCATTTCTTGCACCATAGGTCGAGCCGAAATCAATCGAGCACTCCTCGATTTAGGAGCCAGCATCAATTTGCTCCCTTTCTCCGTGTATCAACAACTTGGATTAGGTGAACTCAACCCGACCCAAGTTACTATTCAGTTGGCTGACCGCTCTATCAAAGTTCCAAAGGGAGAGATCAATGACGTTCTCATACGGGTTGGAGAATTCATTTACCCGGTCAATTTCATTGTCTTAGAGACACAACCTGTGTCTAATCCTAGGTCCCAAACTCCCGTTATCTTAGGAAGACCGTTCCTAGCAACCGCTAATGCAATTATAAATTGTAGAAACGGTTCCATGAGACTGACTTTTGGGGATATGACCAAGGAAGTCAATGTTTTCAACCTAGGTAAGCATCCCTACGATGTGACCGACCAACCTTTTGAGGTTAACTCCATTGAGAACATGACAAGTGAGCATAATGATGAGATCATATTTGAGTCAGAGGAAGAGGAAGAGTTAGAAACAAGTGATATCAGTCTTGATGAGATCGAATGGGAATCAAATCTGAGTTCTATAGAGATGGGAGATTCTAGCTTAACTCCTCCACCCATCGAGCCAACTCCTTCTTTGGAGTTAAAAGCCTTGCCCAAACATCTTAAGTACGCCTACCTAGGTGAACAAGAGACGTTACCGGTCATAGTTGCATCTAATTTGACCAATAGGCAAGAGGAGGACCTGCTGGCAACCCTTAGGAGACATAGGGAAGCCATTGGTTGGACTATGGCAGATATCAAGGGACTGAGCCCTACGATAGTCCAGCATCGTATCCATCTAGAGGAAGGGGTTAGACCGAAGAGGGATCCACAGCGTAGGCTAAACCCACTCATGCAGGAGGCTGTACACGCTGAAATAGTGAAACTGTTAGATAATGGGATCATTTATCCCATTTCTGATAGCGAATGGGTTAGCCCAATGCATGTGGTCCCTAAGAAGTCTAGTTTTACTGTGGTAGAGAACGACAAGCATGAGTTAGTGCAAACACGATTGCCTACCAAGGTGAGAGTATGCATAGACTACCGCAAGTTGAACACAGCCACTAGGAAAGATCATTTTCCCCTCCCTTTCATTGACCAAATGTTGAAAAGATTAGCAGGTCATGAGTATTACTGCTTTTTGGACGGTTATTCAGGGTATAACCAAATTCCTATAGCGCCGGAGGATCAAGAGAAGACAACGTTCACGTGTCCATTTGGGACATTTGCCTACCGTCGAATGCCTTTCGGCTTGTGCAATGCCCCCGCCACATTCCAACGTTGTATGTTAAGCCTGTTTTCTGATATGGTTGAGCGTTTCTTAGAAATTTTCATGGACGACTTCTGCGTCTATGGAAATTCATTTGACCAGTGTCTCCATCACTTGGAGCTAGTGCTGAGTAGGTGCACCAAAAAGAACTTGACCCTAAATTGGGAAAAGTGTCACTTCATGGTGCAACATGGGATTGTCCTAGGTCACGAGATATCTAGGGAAGGGATTAAGGTAGACAAGGCCAAGGTTGAGATCATAGCGAGACTTCCACTTCCGCGATGCGTGAAGGACATTCGGTCTTTCTTAGGACACGTCGGATTTTATCGTAGGTTCATTAAGGACTTTAGCAAAATTGTTAGACCCCTTACAAACCTTCTAGCTAAAGACGTGTCCTTCATCTTTGATGATAGGTGCCATAGTGCATGGGAGAAATTGAAAATGGAGCTTATCTCTGCTCCTATCATCTCACCTCCGGACTGGTCCAAGCCTTTGAGATCATGTGCGATGCCTCAGATTTTGCGATAGGTGCTGTCTTAGGACAGCGTAAGGACAGCAAGCAACACGTGATCTATTATTCGAGTAGGACGCTCAATGACGCCCAAATGAACTATACTACAACCGAGAAGGAATTCTTGGCAGTAGTGTTCGCTTTGGAGAAATTCCGCCCATACCTACTTGGGACCAAGACCACGATTTTCACCGACCATTCTGCTCTTCGATACCTTATGCTTAAAAAAGATGCGAAGGCCCGACTCATTCGTTGGATCCTTCTCCTTCAAGAATTCGATCTCGAAATTCGAGATAAAAAAGGTGTCGAAAATGTCGTAGCTGACCATCTCTCTCGTGTGCCAAACGCACCTTCTGACGAGCTGCCCATCAATGACAATTTTCCCGATGAGCAACTTCTAGCCATCTCTAAGGAGCCATGGTTTGCTGACATAGTAAATTACTTAGTCACAAACCAAACACCACCTAGTTGGTCTAAACAGGATAGATACCGATTCTTGTCTCAAGTTCGGTATTACATGTGGGAAGATCCTTATCTTTTCAAATATTGTAGCGACCAAATCATTAGGAGATGTGTCCCCGACGAGGAGACTAGAAGCGTGCTAGCTTTTTGTCATGAGTTTGCTTGCGGTGGACATTTTGGTCCTCGCAAAACTGCCGAGAAAATTCTGCAAAGTGGCTTTTATTGGCCAACTGTGTTTAGAGATGCATTTGAGTATTGCAAGACTTGCACAAGATGTCAAATGATAGGAAGAATTTCCAAACGAAATATGATGCCCTTAAATCCCATTCTAGAAGTAGAACTTTTCGACGTATGGGGCATTGATTTTATGGGACCCTTCCCTAATTCGTTTGGGCACCAGTACATCTTGTTGGCCGTAGACTACGTGTCAAAGTGGGTAGAAGCTGTCCCTTGCAAGACAAATGACAACAAAGTTGTTGTCAAATTCTTGAAAGATAATATCATCTCACGCTTTGGAATCCCTCGAGCCATCATTAGCGACAATGGCACACATTTTTGCAATAGAACTTTTGAAGCTCTTATGCGAAAATATGCCATTACCCACAAGTTGTCTACGCCCTACCATCCTCAAACTAGCGGGCAGGTAGAAGTTTCTAATAGGCAAGTCAAGCTCATTTTGGAGAAGACTGTGAATCAGAATAGGAAGGACTGGTCCACCAAACTGGTGGATGCCCTATGGGCATATAGGACTGCCTTTAAGACGATTCTAGGAATGTCTCCCTACAGACGGGTCTTTGGAAAGGCTTGCCACCTTCCTGTCGAGCTAGAGCACCAGGCCCTTTGGGCAATTAAGCAGCTAAATTTCGATTTAGATAAGGCCGGTGAGTTTCGAAAATTACAAATTTCTGAACTAGAGGAGTTGAGGAATGATGCATACGAGAATGCAAAGATTGCGAAGGATAGAGTTAAGGTTTTTCACGATAAATTCATCACGAGAAAAACTTTTGTCCAAGGACAAAAAGTTTTACTCTACAACTCTAGACTTCATCTCTTTCCCGGCAAATTGAAGTCAAGATGGAAAGGACCATTCATTGTTAAGACGGTGTTTCCACACGGAGCCATAGAGATCTACGATCCCAAAAATGGCAATTCATTCAAGGTAAATGGTCAACGTCTTAAAATCTTTTTGGAGTCTGTGCCGGAAGCTAATGCGGCGATGGGTCTTTTTGACCCACTGTATCGGTGATTATATCTTTCTGCCAGTTCATGCATCCATACATTTCATTCATACATTAGGGACAATGCATGAAACAAGTGTGGGGGAAGGGTATGTAATATAAAAAAAAAAATAATTGAAAATATAAAAAAAATAATAAAAAAATAAAATAAAAAATAAAAAAAAATGTTATAAAAAGGATAATACTTTGACTTATTTTTTGAAAGAAATCTAAGTTAGTTTTAAGAATTAGGAAAATCATGATTAGGATTTCTAAAAACTTGGTCAAAATAAATAAATTGTTTAAATTTTAGGTATAGGAGGAGAAATTGAATAAATAATTAGTCTTGATTTTTACCTTAATGAAATGTGCATACCAAATGCATATCTAGGATTCTAAGACAAAGACCTTGTGCCTCATAAAAAAAAAAAAAAAAAAGAAGAAGAAAAAAATCACCAATTAAGCTGATACATGTGCCTCAAGAAGCATAAGTATTCATGCCTAAAGGTGAGTAAATAAAATAAAGTCCTTAGTTTTGGGGCCTAGTTCACTCGAATTTGAGTCCGCGGGGTGTTTTCTCACCTGGTGCCCTAAAGCCAACCGGTTTGGAGTCATCGACTTTAAGTTCGTTATATGGGTGGATTAGAAAGCCTAAGAAGACTAAGAAATATAATATATGTATTAACACATCTAATAATCAATTAGTTAGGTATGAGGGCCTCAAGAAGCCTTGATACTTATACGAAAGAAAATTAGATGAGTTATACATACTAAAAAAAAAAAATTATATTAACACATCTAATAGTCAATTAGTTAGGTATGAGGGCCTCAAGAAGCCTTGATACTTATACGAAAGAAAATTAGATGAGTTATAAAAATAATAAAGAGGCATGAGAGTCCAAGTTAAGGAATTCCTAGATTCACAAGGGTGCGTATGACTTTTGGTAACGAAAAAGACTATATTAGAAATTCAATTTTAATCCTTACCTAAAATGAATAACAATTGACTTTATAAAGACCAGGTTTGAAGAATGAATAAAAATGATAATCCTAAAACTTATAGACTACTTAGTCTCTTCAATAATAATTCAAATATTTTCCTTTTTATGGATTTTGTGGGTGTAATCCGCTGAAAACCCTCACGAGACAACACTCGTCCTCTAGGGTAACCTAGGGGTTTAACGGCTTGTTGCACGTGCTAAGTGCAACCGTGATTCCTACGAAAGTGAGTTAGGTAAGATTAATTTTTCTTTTCTTTTTCTTTTTCTTTGTTTTTACTCGAGGACGAGCAAAAAGATAAGTGTGGGGGTGTGATTGGTAGTGAAAAGTGCATTTTTATCATCATATTTACCATCACATTTTCATATTTATTCATTTAATTCTGCACATTTATTAATAATTTGTAATTTATTGTGTGCAGGCCTCGAATTATTATTTTAAAGCTTAAAGAGACCAAAAGCCCAGATCCAAGCCCATATTTGAAGCCCAGGTGAAAAAGCGCAATTACAAGAAGTCAAAATGCAAATACAAGGCTAAAAGTTGCAAATATCAGAGATAAGGGAAGGATAGAATTTTATCCAACCCTAAATACCTGCAGGATGAGGATGAAAACCCTAGATAAGAAGGAAAATTCGTGGGAGGAAGATTTGAAGAAATCTGGTTTAAGGGTAACTTGATTACTAAGTTATCTCGAAACTCCAGATTAAAAGGCCAGGATACAACTTCTAGAAGAAGGTGCCCACATGGACGGACCAGGAGAGGCCACGCGCCAAAGCGCGCGGCTAGAAGCCACAAAAGTGCCGCGGACGCTCGGCAAGGCGCGGCAAAGTGGATGAGTCTGACTACCAGACTTCGTCTACAACTTCATCCGGGACTCTATCTTCTTCTGCACTATAAATATCCCTGCAAAGTGCAACGTACAGGGCATCCAGAGACGATTAGGGTTTTCTTTAGCCACTTTTATTTAAAGTTTTAATTTTTATTTCATGCTCGTTGTGGAGAAGAAGGAGACGATTGTGTAACCGGAGATTCATCTGAAATAAAGGTCACTCTTTTGTTCTCTTTTAATTTCTGCAAATTTTGTTTCTTTTTGTGATCTCTTTGATTTTCAATCTGTGATTTCTTCTTGCTTTATTTTTCTTTATTTTGCAATCTTTCTCATTAAATAAAAATAAAAAAAATATAAATAATTTGAAAAGAAAAAAAATAATGATGAAGAACTAATCCTCTTAATGGTTTGCTGAGATTCTTAAAGCAACCCTAGAGCAATTAAAACTTGATCTGATTAATGAACATCTCTAGAAACCCTAGGTTTAAAGGCAACTAATTCTGGAAGATTAAAAAATACTTAAAATTCTTAATCTAGGTTGCATGTTAAAAGAACTTTTCATGACTTCAAACTTAAGAACTAGGACAGCATAAATTTGAGATTAGTCTTCTATTAGGCTGTACCTAGATGTTAGGATGAACCATAGTTGGTTTTTGAATAATGCAACTTAGTTAGAATAGTGTATTAATTTTTCTTGCTTGATATATTTGTAATAACCTAGGGTGAATCATATCAATCTTAAGATGAAGATCAAGCTCTTTAATTTGCAATAGGGTTGTGGTAGAAGATCAGCAAAACCACGTCTTTAATCTCATATTTTCATCACCAATCTAATCTCTCTTTTCTTACTTGAAGCATACAGAGGAATCGAGTCGAAAAGCTTTCATCGCATCCTTCCCTGAGGATCACGACCCGCTTGAGCCCTTGCTACAGCGGATTCGCATTGAGACTAAGAATTCTGAACTTTATTTCAATCTATAAAATCTCAATCACATTTTAACTCCAATAAAATCTCATAAAATCACATATATTGCACAAAAATAAGTTCTTATAAGATCTTTGAATAACAAATATGTGTGATTAAAATTCAAAACATAGTACAAACAATTTGAATTATTTTTGTGATATGAAAATTAGGCTTAAACACAAAATCCGTATTTTTCGAAACTTGGATTTTGAAATAAAAATCATTTTCTCCAAAACTTGTATAAATACAAAAATATGATATTGAAACAACTTTGAAGCATATTGTATATGGATAGAATCCAATATACATATAAGTGAAAGTACACCTAGAGGGGGGGGTGAATAGGTGTACAGCTAATCTAATGAACTAAATACGGAAATTAAAACTAATTTGCAACTACACTTAATGCAACCAACGAGTGTAGCCGAATTCCCCGTGAAGGGCTCTGGACTAACTCCTCTTGATTCCTCCGAATAAGAGTTGAGGCGCTATATGAAGCTCTCGTGGTTAAGCACAAGTGAGGCACACACACACACAAGCCAAGCATATAATATGAATGAGCAATATGAATAGATGCAAGGCACAACACAAGCATATAAGATATGACAATATGAATGATGCAATACACAAATAAAAGAGAGAGAGGGTTGAGAGTCAATTGATCAAACGCAAACAACAAGATGTGTTTCGAGGTTCGAGCACCGAGCTCTACGTCCCCGCCTTCACCGAGAAGGATTTCCACTCCACTAGGAGTACCGAACTCCTCTCTCAACCAATACAACCTCCACCAAGGGAATACAAATGGTCTACCGAAGACTGGAGTACCGAACTCCACCAATACAACCAAATCCACCTCACCGAGAGGGATACAAGCACAATTCACCTCTACCGAAGAGGGATACAAATACCAACCAACTCCACCTCACCAAGAGGGAGTAAACCACAACCTCAGCCTCTACCAAAGAGGGAGCAACCAACAACCCAAATCCACCTCTACCAAAGAGGGATATCCAAATAAAAAGGGTTAAACAAAGTGGTATATCTCAACCACAAACCAAAACTTTTTCCCACAAATAAATGATCCTAAATAGATAGGATATGAGATATAGCTCAAGTGTGGAAAACGAAGAGTTTGGAAAACAAAAACTCAAAGAAAGATACTTGGGAAAACTCTTTGAAGATGATGGAAATGAAGAACAAACACAAATCTCCCAAATTTCTATTTTGTTTGATTTTTCAAAAACCCTAAAAACCAATAAGATGAATCTTTTGAAGCACTAAAACACTTTTGAAAACTTGCTGGAAAACACAAGAGAGTAGGAATTTTTCTTGTTAAAAATCTTAGCCAAAATCCCAAAGAAATGGGGCTTATATAGCCTCCAACAAAAAACTAGCCGTTAGGCTGACTTTTCAGCCTAGGCGGCTAGCGGTCGACCACCCGGTCGACCACCAACGGTCAAAAAAATGACCGTTGGAAGCCAGCGGTCGACCGGCCGGTCGACCGTAAAAATCCAGAGAGCAAAGCTCTCTGGCTGGTCGACCGCACGGTCGACCGCCCAAGTGCCTGGCCAACGTGCACAGGTGTGTGCACGTCGGTCGACCGACTCTGGGCCCGGTCGACCGCCAGAGCCTGGCAGAAGGCAATCTGGGTCAGAAAACTGGGTTTTAAATAATTCTAATAAATCTCATAAAACTTTTAAAAATCCACAAAAATAGTTTCTAACTTTATATATGATATATAAACATGTGATAAAAATTTCAACACAAATATCAAACATTTTAAACTATTTTTGTGTAATGGAAAAATTACCGAAAACCAAAAACCGTATTTTTCCAAACATGGACTTTTGATATGAAAATACGTTTTGTCCAAAACTCATTCAAATACAAAAACATGATACTTAAACACATTGAAGCATGATGCATATGGATAGAAATCCAATATACATGAAACATATATATATCATTATTTTTGTCATTAATTCCAAATATATGTTTTGTTAAAAATACCAAAACACCAAAACTCATGAATAGGCATATCAAAATAAGTTTGTCTCGGATATGAAGCATGTATGTATATAGAACATATCTAATATACATTTAAATAATGTAAACTTGTTTTGAATCTATCTATTCATGAAAACCAATATCGGTTAAACTAAAAACCGAAAAACCGAATCCAAAACATGAAACGTGTGTGTATTGTGAACTTGAGCATATCACACTATTCTAATCTTTACACATAGATCTAAAACAAAAACTAAACTAGGTACCGAAGTCTTCTTGACGAACTCCGTCTTCAAGTCTACTCGATCCAAACCGTGATCCACCGAGCTTGACTCCAACGAGTGCTAAATATGATCTTGATGCTCGGGCTCTTGAATCACCAAGTGAAAGGCTTCAAAACTCCTTTGTTGAAGCTAATCACCAACTAATATCTTGGTTAAGGATCTGAAACTAAACATCATAAGATTATTAGTAAACATAACCACATGAGTTAATCATCATCAAAACTAGAGTGGAAGGCCTCTGGGCCGACAATAAGATATATATCTATATTTTTGATATGAAATCCAAAACCGGTCAAACTGAAAAATCACACTTTAAACTTTTGTGTGTGTTTGTGTGAACTTGAGCATATCAACACTATCTAATCTTTATACAAGATATAAACTAAACACAAACCAAAATGTTCTTGTAGAACTCCTTCTTCAAGTCGACTCGATCCAAACACGATCCAACGAGCTTGACTCCAACCGAGTGCTAGATGCGATCTTGACGCGTGAGCTCTTGAATCTACATGTGTTAGCTCCCAAAACTCCTTTGTTGAAGCTAAGCACCTACTAAGATCTCAATCAATAACTGAAACTATGTAAATACAAGATCATTAGTAAACTATAACTATATGAGTTAATCATCATCAAAACTAGAGTGATGGGCCTTTGGGCCAATAACCACCAGGCTTCGGTGTTTGGCCCATCAATTCTTGTTCTTTGACACTGACTGGACAGGAGTCAAATTCTAATACTTTCCCCCTTAGGATAATCTCCTAATGAGTTCGAGATGTCCCTAAGACCAATGTCTATTAGATTTTAAGTTAGACTTAGGCTGTGCGTGCTTGGAGATGGTTTGTGGGCTGAGGAAGGGTAATGACTCCCCTTATCTTGTGTTGGGTTTTGTCCTTAAGATTGATTGTGTAAGTGTGCAAGTATAAAGCGAGTAACAATCAAAAGTAAATAAATCACCCAATAATATTCCTATGCTAGATGCTACGCAAACATACCTTGTCTCCAGCTTTCTTCAACAATAATTGAAAAGAAAACGTAATTAAACAAATGCCTAAAATGTAAGTCTAAACATTTTTTAAGCAACTGGCAATCAATTAAATTACTATTGCGTTAAAACAGGGTTACGGAAATATCAGAAATAGAAGAAATAGAACTTGCAGAAACTGTAATTTTGCAAAGTAATATGTCCTGCAAAAAGAGTTTTTAGTAGTTCAAAAGAAAGCTTTTGTGTGGCAATCTTTTGAAGTTTTGTATCCTACTTTCTAGAGTAGGGGCATAGAATAGTAAGTCTTCTTCTGCAATGCTTGAACACTAAATCTGATTTCTTCACCCTAAAACAGAAAACCAAAATTGTTAAAAAAATAATTGCACCATCTCTCTCCGGCATAGAAATAGTGGGGGAGAATTTATCGTGTAGCTTAGGGCTAACGGATCATGTCCACGAGAAGGAATGCGACGAAAGCATTTCGATGTATTGTTTAAAAAGCAAAGGTTGGTGTTTTTTTTTTTTTTAGTTGAAAAGAGAATGGAGAGCAAGGAGATGATTAAAAGAAAACTTAAAACTTGAAAAAAGTTTTGAAAAAATGATCTTTAAAAGGCTAGAATAGTGATTGGTTGTTTGTTTAATATATGAAAAAAAGATCCGGGTTCACTATCTTACTACTCAATGATGTATTCTTCTCTTGAAAATCTTAGTGCCTCAACTTAATCATCAGCAAAATCTTAAGCTTGAATTTCGAAAATCTTAAGTAAAGCAAATAAGATTGCTTGAAAAAGTTAACTCTTTTTTTTAAGAATTCATCTTGAACTGTATGTTAAATCATCAAGTTGTCTTCCAATTATGAAATAAAAATAAGTTCAAATAATGTTTTAAAAATAAAAGTTCTGGAAATTCAAACCCATTATCATGTTCCTTCAAGAACACTTTCAAAGAAGCAAGGCTTAGTTTAAGGCATTCATAAGATTCTATTGGGTTCTTTATACAAAAATCATTCAAAACAAGAAAGATCGAAGAGAGATGATAATGAGCCAGAAAAATAAATTTAGCTACTCATAATTGATGTAAAATAAGACATGTAAATGAAATGAAACATACCCGTGAATTGTAGAAGAAAGAAGTCTTGGTTCTTTATTGATGTCACTTCAACTTCAAATTACAATAACTCTTTTCCTCTCTCTCAGTTGTTTCTAGACTGAAATATAAATTAAAAACTGAGATACAACTTCTCATTAACTATCTAACAATGATCCTAAACGTTAAAAATAAAGAGAAAAACTTAAACTAGTCTTCGCTCCTTTTCTTACAGAACTTGACAGTATTTATAGGGAAAACCAGAGGGGAAAGAGCGTCGTGAGCAGGGGGATCCGCGAATCATTTGCTCCCCTTATCTCTTTAACCAAGTTGCGGATCCGCGGCCATGATATGGCCATCTGGCCAAATCAAGGGTCAGGATCTGCGGGTATTGCTTTTATTTTCATTTATCCTAAAAGATTTCCCATTTGACCTCCTGATTTCAACAATTCTTCATTGATCTTCGGTTAACAAGCTGAATTTTATGAAAATCTAAATTTAATTTATTTTCAACCGATTTTATCTTCCTTTATTTGCCCTGATTTGCCCTGGTTTTTTATTTGAATTAATTCTGAATTAAATCAGAATTTTATATGGACTTTGGGCTTCTTTGCTCCTCCTTTTCTCTTAGTAAAGGCCTGCACATTTATTAAAAAAATAATAAAAAATCAAGTTTATTATAACATAGATATGAAAAATATGACTATAATTATCCAATATCGTGACCGATCAACAGTTGAAGTAAACTGGCACAAAGCAACAAGATTGTATCGTCATAATATTAACAACCTACATCAATGCCCTAATTATGGAGAATTAGTTCGTATTAGAAGACAGATGCAAAACATGATAAATAATATGAACTTTATCAAGCAATAAAATAGAAGGAGAAGAGATTAGAAAACACCAATTTCAGAAACCCTAGATGATGCCTCCTCCTTGTTCTTCTTCACGTTGAGCACAAGAATTCTCTAAAAAGTGAAAACTTTATTTAAGAAATAAAATCTAAAAACTTAATACAAAGTTGTAAGTCACCTAGAGGGGGGGTGAATAGGTGATAGCTAATCTAATGGTCACTAAATGCGGAATTAAAAACTATTATGATGCAAACTAAAACTTCTTACACTAAACACCACGTATAACACAAGAGTGTAGCCGGATTCCCCGTGAAGGGCTCTGGACTAACTCCTCAAGATTCCTCTAAATAAGAGTTGAGGTGTCGCGTTGGCTCTCTTGGTTAAATACAAGTGTTAGCAAACAATCCCCAAGCATATAACAATCTGAGCTCACAATGTATATCAAGCATATAAGATGAAAGCAATAAAAGCATGCAAGATATAAATAAGTAAGAGATAGAGAGAGAGCAATCACAAACACGGGAGAATTATTTCGAGGTTCGAGCACACTTGCTCTACGTCCCCGCCTTCAACACTATGAAGGATTTCCACTATAAACCGATCCAACCGGATCACTCGGTGCCGCAACACCTACAAGGAGTTCCCACTAGAACTCTTGGACTCTCTAGTCCCGTACACACCGCAAGCCCACTAGCTTGCTGAGGCCGCACCTCAAACACCGAGTTCACACACGAACTCGAAACACTGCGAACCTGCAAGTCCGCCTCCTCAATGTATAAGAAAAGAACTTTGGTAACACAACACTTTGATCACCTAAAATCCTCTCACAACAAAGATCCCTATAGGTAGATATAGCAATGGATAGCTCAAGTGTTGTGTGAGAAAAATAAGGATTGAAATGGTGGAGGAAAACTCAAGAAAATCACTTTGAAATCACTCTTGATAAACTCCCCTTTTAATTGGAAATATTGACTCTAAAACGAGTGGAGAAAACCTCTTAAAAGAGTTGAAAAAACTGGCTCAAAATCCATTTGAAAATCTTGTAGAAAACAGCCCCAAAAAACCCCACTTTATAGGGCTAGAAAAACTAGCCGTTGGGAGCCAGATTGGCCTGCCGGTCGACCGCTCGGTCGACCGGCCAACGGTCAGAATTCTAACCGTTGAGCCAGCGGTCGACCGGCCAGTCAACCGTAGCACTAGAACAGAGAGCAGAGCTCTCTGCCGGTCGACCGGCCCGGTCGACCGGGGCTTTCCAGAGAGCAGAAGATCTCTGCGGTCGACCGGGTCGGTCGACCGGCCCTCCAGCCAGAACTGGCGTGCACGTCTGTGCACGTCGGTCGACCGACCCGGTCGACCGACTTCAAGCACGGTTGACCGGCCCGGTCGACCGGCAGAAGCCAGGTCAGGTCATTTTAGGGATTAAAAACTTGGTATTTTTCTTTAGATAAAATCCCATAAAATCATGAAAAATCTACAAACATAGTTTTAACGTTATACTTTGATAATCAAACATGTTTGAACAAAATCAAGACATGTTACAAACAATTTTGAACTATTTTTGTAACTTAAAAATTTTGGCTAAAAATGAAAACTGTATTTTTTCAAACTTGGTTTTTCCAAAACTTCTCCAAATACAAAAACAAGATATTTTAAACACTTTGAAAGCATAGAGTGTATGGATATGATCCACTACACAAACATGGTGAAATATATAAGTTTTTGACATTAAGCTCTAAATTTGGTTTTGGTTAAATACATGTAAACTTTGAATACCAAAAACCAAACCGGTATTTTTCAAAAAGAAAACTCTTTTGTATTTTTCTAAAATAAAAATTCTTTTATGAAAACTTATCTAAATCAAGAGTGTGTGCGCGTAAGATATACTTGAGCAATCCACCAACTATTCTATCCTTTGCATTTTATCTAAAAACAAAATCTTATAAAAACAAACCTAGACACAAGTCTTGATCTTGAAGGTCTTCACTTGAAGTCTTCACATCTTCTTGACTTGGTCTAAACACGATCCATAGAGCTAGACTCCTCTTGAGTACTTGATGTGGTCTTGATGCACAAGCTCTTGAATCAAACCGTGCTAGCTCCAAAACTTGACTTTAAATTCTTTGTTGAAGCTATACACCTACAAAGATCTTGATCACAAATCTGAAACTAAATAAACACAAATCATTAGTACTATAACTACATGAGTTGATCATCATCAAAACTAGAGTGATGGGCCTTTGGGCCAACAATCTCCCCCTTTTTGATGATGACAAAACTCATGAAGTTATATATGCATGGATTAAAGTAAAGCTTCAAAGAAGCTCCCCCTTAGCTCATGCATCTCAATAAACAATAAGATATGGCAATGAAGCACATGAACTACCTAAACATGTATGCAAAAATACGAAGATAAAATATGCCAATCAAGCATAAAACTCACAAATTCTTTTTCTCCTATTTGCATAACAAAACATATATGCATAAACATAAATCAAAACATGCATATATACTAAAATACTTCTCCCTCTTTTTGTCAATCATCAACAAAGGGGTGATATTAAATAAATCAATAAAGGATATATGCGATATACATTAATGAAAAGGAAGACGCTAAGTTAGCTTCCCTACATACATGCATTACATGAAGAAGGGATGACAAGCCCTAATTCACATAACACATAATATGCAATGCATAAGAGGAGATGTGAAGCTCCCCCTACACACGTGTACCACATAAAGAAGAGTTGTCAAGCTCCTCAATATAATATACACTCAACATGAATCTATATGTAGAAGAGATGTTAAGCTCCCCTTGCATATAGGCAATACAAATCAAAACATTTTTAATATTTCTTATTAAAACAAAATTTAGAATTTTTTCAATAAAACAAATTTTGAGATATCTTAGTAAATCAAATTTTAAGATATCATAAAAACAAATTTTTTAAAGGTACCACTTGTAAACAATCAAATTTTAAGATACCAATTGTAAATAAACATTACAAATTTTGAATTTTAATCAAAAATAGAATCATATTGATACCAATTGAAAATAAGGATTTGAATCAAGCTTAGCATAAACATACTTTGTGCTTTAAATATGTAAATCGATTTTAACTCAAGTATGAATATATATTATTAGTTTGTGCTTGAGTTCCAAAACATATATATGTATGAAAATGAAAATATCAATAGAAATTGATATTATTTTAAATGAAGCATACATATATAGGAAACAAAATATGAGTATATACAAAATGAAAATACCAATTGAGATCAAGTATATAACTTATAACCTTCCACCCATTATATGCTCAAGATAAAAGATTTTTCAATTAACCTTACAAGGCATAATCGCCCAACCATCCTCCCATTAAGGGGTTGGAAGGGGTTTTCAAAAATAGGATTTTGAAAATATTTTAATAGTGAAAACCACTACTAAATTGAAGAATAAATAACTAGTTAAATTAATTTTTGAAAAACTAGTTAAAGACCCTTCAAAACATGAAACCAAATCATATGTATTCATGAAACATACTAAATACACAAAATTCAACATTCAAGGTCCGTAAAGCTCAAAATGATCATGAAACATAGTCATGAATAAATAAATAAAGCATGAGTGCACAAGAATTATGGAATTAGCATTTTTCATAAAAATAGACAATGAAGCTCAAAACAAAAATCATTTTATCAAACAAAAATCATGAAAATTCATTTTTCATATAAAGATGAAAATCATAAAAATTCATTTTTCATCTTAAAAATAAAATTCTAGGTATATGTATGTTTTTATCCAATCCTAACAATATGCATACATATCCCAAAAATAAAAGAGTCCATAATGTAAATTGCATGAAGGCAAATGACTTATGAGGTATACATGTATATTTATTAGATTGAATATAAAATACATATACATGAAGTAAAAACATGAAAATTGGCAAAACAAGTGTAAATGAGAGAATCATCAAAACTAGGCTATACATGTGCATATAGTGAGTACAAATGAACAATGAAGTGCAAACTATATGAATCAAATGTGGCTCACTACTTGTACATGTATAAATATCCAAGTTTTGATAGAATCTACATTTAAACTAGTATTTACCACATGAAACACAAAACAAATAAACATGAACATGCTAAAGAAATCATCAATGAAAAGTATGTAAACAAACTAGGAGTTTAGAGATAGTTACCAAACCAAAGAACTATGCTCTAATTCTCCAAAACATGGTGGTTGTCCCACCAAACCTCCTTGATAGCGTTGCAACAAATATGTGTCCATCAAGTCCATGTGCAACCACCACCAAGGCACCATCCCTCTCACGTTTTATGAGAGCCCGCACCTACATCAAAAACACAAGGTGGGGATTTTGGTACCCATTTTCTTTTGGGCCCTTGGGGGTTAGTCTTATAAGGAACCCAAACATTTTTGTTATTAGCAAAATTAATATGATGCAACTTATCAAAACAAAATTTTGCTAAATGGCCTTTGCGGCCACAATGTGTACATTTGTACGCTCTAGCATGCATATGTGTATGTGTGTGATCATGACGTGCAAATAGTGAATATGCATGATGTGGATGATGTGCATGAACATGTGGAGCTTGTTTCTTTGAAAATAAGGACTCCAATCTATTATGGTTAAATGCACATGTGCTCAAAGTTGAGCTCAAACAATTTATTTTATTTTTCAAAACATTAATCTCATTTTGATTAATGGTGGCATGTAAGGCATGGTGAGATAGAGAATCATTATTCTTTTTCTTTTTAGAAACATTTTCTTTTTCTTTTTCAATAATTTTTTCTTTTTAAAGAAGTGCTTTCATTTAAAGCAACTTCTTTTTGTTTTTCCACCAAAACAATTTATTTTTCAAAGTAGTGTTTCCTTCACAAAGATCATTTAATTTAGACATCAAGGAAACATTTTCATTTTTCAAATTTTCATTTTCTTTTTCAAAGCATGCAACTTTAATTTTAAAAGACTCATTTTCTTTTAACATGCAATCAAAATTCTTTTTCATTTTCTTATTATCTTTCTTAAGCAATTCATATTTTTCTAAGAGTTGTTGACAAAATGATTCAAGCTCATCATAAGACATATCAACATCCTCTTCTACCTCGGATTCGGTAGTTACCTCAAGGGGGTTATCCCCTTGGACCATGTAGCACACGTTGGAAGCGTCACTTCCAACATCCGAGTCGCTCCCCGTATAATATTGTTCTTGTTCGCCAAGGGAGACGATGGTGTTCCAAACTACAAAAGCCGAATCAATATTAGAAACCCTAGATAAATATTCATCATTTAGGTTACTTTTCAAAGCATGAATGACCTTTGCTTTAGCCTCAATATTTTTTTCCATTTAAACAATATGAATCTCTAGTGGTGGCAAAATAAACATGAATACCTAGGCCTTTGAGGTACAAAGACATCTTAACTTTCCAAGTTTGGATGTTAAGGATGTCAAAGGTGGGAGGTGACATGAAATCCAAGGTGTGTGTACAAATATTGTGATTAGCCTAAAAAGGAGGATCTTTAACTCTAGGTTGTAAGACCAAATCAAGAGCACTTGGCTCTGATACCAATTGTAAGTCACCTAGAGGGGGGGTGAATAGGTGATGGCTAATCTAATGGTCACTAAATGCGGAATTAAAAACTATTATGATGCAAACTAAAACTTCTTACACTAAACACCACGTATAACACAAGAGTGTAGCCGGATTCCTCGTGAAGGGCTCTGGACTAACTCCTCAAGATTCCTCTAAATAAGAGTTGAGGTGCCGCGTTGGCTCTCTTGGTTAAATGCAAGTGTTAGCAAACAATCCCCAAGCATATAACAATCTGAGCTCACAATGTATATCAAGCATATAAGATGAAAGTAATAAAAGCATGCAAGATATAAACAAGTAAGAGATAGAGAGAGAGAGAGCAATCGCAAACACGGGAGAATTGTTTCGAGGTTCGAGCACACTTGCTCTATGTCCCCGCCTTCAACACTATGAAGGATTTCCACTATAAACCGATCCCACCGGATCACTCAGTGCCGCAACACCTACAAGGAGTTCCCACTAGAACTCTTAGACTCTCTAGTCCTGTACACACTGCAAGCCCACTAGCTTGCCGAGGCCGCACCTCAAACACCGAGTTCACACACGAACTCGAAACACCGCGAACCCGCAAGTCCGCCTCCTCAATGTACAAGAAAAGAACTTTGGTGATCACAACACTTTGATCACCTAAAATTCTCTCACAACAAAGATCCCTATAGGTAGATATAGCAATGGATAGCTCAAGTGTTGTGTGAGAAAAACAAAGATTGAAATGGTGGAGGAAAACTCAAGAAAATCACTTTGAAATCACTCTTGATAAACTCCCCTTTTAATTGGAAATATGGCTCTAAAACAAGTGGAGAAAACCTCTTAAAAGAGTTGGAAAAACTGGCTCAAAATTCACTTGAAAATCTTGTAGAAAATAGCCCCCAAAAACCCCACTTTATAGGGCTAGAAAAACTAGCCGTTGGGAGCCAGATTGGCCTGTCGGTCGACCGCCCGGTCGACCGGCCAACGGTCAGAATTCTGATCGTTGAGCTAGCGGTCGACCGGCCGTTCGATCGTGGCACTGGAACAGAGAGCAGAGCTCTCTGCCGGTCGACCGGCCCGGTCGACCGGGTCTTTCCAGAGAGCAGAAGCTCTCTGCGGTCGACCGAGGTCGGTCGACCGGCCCTCCAGCCAGAACTGGCGTGCACGTCTGTGCACGTCAGTCGACCGACCCGGTCAACCGACTTCAAGCACGGTCGACCGGCCCGGTCGACCGGCAGAAGCCAGGTCAGGTCATTTTAGGGATTAAAAACTTGGTATTTTTCTTTAGATAAAATCCCATAAAATCATGAAAAATCTACAAAAATAGTTTTAACGTTATACTTTGATAATCAACATGTTTGAATAAAATCAAGACATGTTACAAACAATTTTGAACTATTTTTGTAACTTAGAAATTTTGGCTAAAAATGAAAACTGCATTTTTTCAAACTTGGTTTTTCCAAAAATTCTCCAAATACAAAAACAAGATATTTTAAATACTTTGAAAGCATAGAGTGTATGGATATGATCCACTATACAAACATGGTGAAATATCTAAGTTTTTGACATTAAGCTCTAAATTTGGTTTTGGTTAAATACATGTAAACTTTGAATACCAAAAACCAAACCGGTATTTTTCAAAAAGAAAACTCTTTTGTATTTTTCTAAAATAAAATTCTTTTATGAAAACTTATCTAAATCAAGAGTGTGTGTGCGTGTAAGATATACTTGAGCAATCCACCAACTATTCTATCCTTTACATTTTATCTAAAAACAAAATCTTATAAAAGCAAACCTAGACACAAGTCTTGATCTTGAAGATCTTCACTTGAAGTCTTCACAACTTCTTGACTTGGTCCAAACACGATCCATAGAGTTAGACTCCTCTTGAGTACTTGATGTGATCTTGATGCACAAGCTCTTGAATCAAACAGTGCTAGCTCCAAAACTTGACTTTAAATCCTTTGTTGAAGCTACACACCTACTAAGATCTTGATCACAAATCTGAAACTAAATGAACACAAGATCATTAGTACTATAACTACATAAGTTGATCATCATCAAAACTAGAGTGATGGGCCTTTGGGCCAACAAAAGTTTGTTTTTATGATTCGATAATACAATTACAAGAGATTGTTATTTATTTATAAACCCTAGAGATCTATTTCAGTGAAGGATACAAGGAGAACTTCAAATACAACTTCAATTCGGTGTCAGAATTAAATTCTGAATTTGGATTGAAGTCAGCTCACGGTAATTGCAGAAGAAAACAGATAGTCAAACGATTGAACTGAAAAACTTGTCAACATAAATTTTGTAGCCCTTTCAATCGTCTTTTCTGTAGCATCTTGAATCATCTGAATTGGATTTCTGTAGCGAAAGTTATGATCAAAAAAATAAAACATGTGCAGTCTAAATTTGATTCTAATTATTTGTTGACCAGTCAACGACGAATCCACTATTTGACTTTGACTTTTGACTCTGGAATTTTTGTGGATGCCTTATCTTCAAGTGTAGATCTTATTTCATTTTCTCTCTGAATTCATCTATAGTTCTCTTGTGTGAGTGATTTCCATGTTCAACTCTGTTCTTCATCATTTTTTGGATTTTTTCATTTCTTTTTTCTAATTTGTGCTCTTGATCTAATTTCTGCATAACATAAGAAAATATACTCATATAACATTAAATGTGTAACAAAAGAGGTATAAAAGTGGTATAAAATATAGATGATAATCACAATTATCACACCCCCCATACATAACTTTTGCTAGTTTTCGAGCAAAACCCTAATCTAAAAAGAGAAAACTAAAATTCTAAAAAATTAAAACCGAACTCATTTTTGTAGGAATCACGATTGCACTTAGCACGGTGGCAACAAACCATTAAACCTCTAGGTTACCTCTAGTGGACGTGTATTGTCTCGTGAGGGTTTGCAATGAATATACCCACAAAATTCAGTTTAAAAGAATAAAGATAAGGTTAAGAAATATGGATAAAGAAAAAAATAGGGATAACTGAAAAGTAAAGAAAGAAAAATAAGAAGAAAGAAAAGAAAAATAGTTTTGTTCAACAATATTCACTAGTCAATAAGATTAATAGTTTTCACAAGTAATCGTTTTCAAGTTCAATCTCCTACCAATCGTTTACAAGTAATCATGTGATAAGGAGAGTGTCGAACTCACAAGGATTGATGTATATTGAGTACCAAACTGATTTTTTCTAATTTTATTTGAAGAAATAATTAAGATGAAATATAAAGGTAAACTAAGAAAAAACTAAAATAAAAGAATTAGCTTAAGTGCTTGGACAATTGATTTCGGTAATATAATTAGATATAAAATTGTGCTTGCGTTATTGTAGTCCTCCTACTCATGTTAATAATCTAAAAAATTTTAATTTAATTAATAATATTTATCAAGTAATATTAAATCTACTTTAAAGTAGAACCCACATCTATCGATCTAGTAAATTTATTAGCCAAAGCAGCATTCAGATCTGTGATTTTTCTTTTAAAATTGCACAATTTATGTTTCTCTTATCAGTCTCAGCCTATAGAAAGTGGTTTCTATTCCTATGATGTTGCACTAGGTTATCTTTTATCGTCTCAAACCTAATCATCCATATAATTGGTGGCCACCAATTACTAATAATAAACTTGAGAATAAAAACTTAACTTGCAAAAGATATAACTTGAAAAAACAGATGTAATAAATTAGTGCAAAGCGAAAAGATTATACCGTCATAATATTTAACTTACATCAATACCTTAGTTATGGAGAATTAGGTCATCTTAGAAGAGATGCAAAATATGGTAAATACATGAACTTCATCAAACAATAAAATAAAAGGAGAAAGAGATTAGAGAACACCAATTTCAGAAACCCTAGATGATGCCTCCTTCCGTTAATCACGTTGAGAATAAGAATTCCCCAAAAAGTCAAAACTTTATTTAAGAAGTAAAACTAAAAACTTAATACAAAATTTGTTTCTATAATTTGATGATACAATTACAAGAGATTGTTGTTGTATTTATAGACCTAGAGACCTATTTCAGTAAGGGATACAAAGGAAACTCTAAATCCAACTTCAACTCGGTGTTAGAATTAATTCTGAACTGGACTATAGCTAGCTCATGGTAATTACAGAAAATAGGCAGTCAACGATTGAATTAGAAAAATTATCAATATAAAAATTGTAGTCTTTCAATCATCTTTCTGTAGCATCTTGAATTATCTGAATTAGATTTGTGTAGCGAAAGTTATGATCAAAATACTGAAACATGTGCAGTTTGAATCTGATTCTGATTTGCTGTTGAACAAGTCAACGGCGAATATGTACTTTGACTTTTGATTTTATCTTTGGAATTTTTGTGGATACTTCATCTTCAAGTGTAGATCCTATTTCACTCTCTGAATTCATATATGATCTCTGAATTAGTGATTTTCATACTCAACTCTATTCTTCATCATTTTTTCGGGTTTTCATCTCTTTTCTCTAATTTGTGCTTTTGATCTAATTCCTACATAAATTTAAGAAAATATACCCATACAACATTAAATGTATAACAAAAGAGGTATAAAAGTGTTACAAAATATAGATGATAATCACAATTATCAAGGGTCGACGAGAGTGATTTGAACGTGGACGGGCTGGAGGTGGTCGAATTTATACCACAATTGTGGTAGTGGGGACATGCCACGATTTCGGTGGTGGAGATCTGGTCACGGGATGACCAGATCAGAGTTGCAAACACTGTTTCGACGGTGTTCGACCAAGGATGGTCGGTTCTGAGCTGCAAATATCACAACTGCAGTGAATAGAGATGTCACGACTTCGGTGGTAGAGTGTCCGGTCACGGGTTGACCGGTCTGAGCTGCAGATGTCTCGTCAACGCTGGTGGCAGATCCGAACAAGGGTTGGACGGGTCTGATCTGCATACATCTGTATGCGCCGGAAAAAAGAGAAAGAAGTCTTTACTGTAAAATTTTCTTTGAATCAGATGAAAGAATTACAATAAACTGCTTTTTCCTTCCAGTTACAAGGGAGGGAGGATGTTGAGTCTTGAATCCTCCCTTTGTTTAGTGCTGGGTTCTTCGTGTGGCGGTGGAGAGTGAATCTTGTTCTCCGTTGACCGGATGACCGTCGGGATCGTCAGGGAATCTTCTCTTTGGCTGGTAGAGGGAGTAGCACAGCTCTGTCTACCAAAACTCTCAAAGAGAAGGTAGGCAAAGAGCAGCTTGTACGCAGCAAGCTTGACGAAGAGTTGAGCTCTCTCCTGTCTCGGTCTGTCTCTCTCTGTGATCTTCTGATCCTCTTGATGCCAGATACCTTTCTGATCGCCCTTGTGTCTATCCCCCTGCCCTCTGATTGCCTCGACCTCATAGCAAACGAGGCTATTTATAGAGGTCCTAGGGGGTGAACGTGCCCCCTAAAAACGCTCCATAATGAGGGGGTAACTTCCCCGCTACATGGGCGGCGACTGGCCCCATAACAAGGGCGGTTATAACCGAGGCGTGGGTTTCAACCCACGCGCCTTGATACTGAGACGCGGGTGTCGAGCCCACGCGCCTTGATGTTGAGACGCGGGTGTCGAGCCCACGCGCCTTGATGTTGAGACGCGGGTGTCGAGCCCACGCGCCTTGATGTTGAGACGCGGGTGTCGAGCCCACGCGCCTTGATGCTGAGACGCGGGTGTCGAGCCCACGCGCCTTGATGTTGAGACGCGGTGTCGAGCCTACGCGCCTTGATGTTGAGACGCGGGTGTCGCGCCTACGCGCCTTGATGCTGAGACGCGGGTGTCGGGCCTACGCGCCTTGATGCTGAGACGCGGGTGTCGAGCCTACGCGCCTTGATGCTGAGACGCGGGTGTCAAGCCTACGCGCCTTGATGTTGAGACGCGGGTGTTGGACCCTCGCGCCTTGGTGTTGAGCCTTCGCGTCTAGAACTTGAAACTCTGCTTTTTAATGGCTTGTCTTTTAGTGATTTTTAGACAGCCTACAGAACCCCTCCAAAGTTTTCGATATTCCGCAGTTAACTGGGATGGATTTTGAAATACTTTGGATTTTAGCCGCATTCGCCTTTATGACTGGACTGTTAATGCTCCGGGTTTGATCTCATCTGGAGCTTGCCTTCGTAAGTGTACTGTTGAACTCTTTGAAGCCATCAGAGTTGATCGTGTCGAGTGTCTAGATACACAGTCTAACCTCCCCGATTGCTTTTAGTCTGTCACGGGTGCGCTTTAAGCCAGGAGTGATCGGTCGTCTGCTTGTGCCAGTGTACTGTTGAACTGATTTACAGAAGCAGGAGGCCGAACGCTGGTTCTTTTTGAAAAGCAGAGATGGTACTGCTTTAAAGACGTGACTTTCATGGGGTGCGTCTTTTGGCAAATGAAAAACGCGACTGATCTTCCATAAAGCAGACGCGATGTTCAGCCGGGCTGGAAAGACGCGAACTTCTTAGAGAGACGCGACTTTTTGAATGCATTTATGGCGGTGATGACGGGGCATGTCCATCGAAGAGGCGCGGCCGTCGGGTGCGAATCTGTGCCATGTCATGATTGCACTGCCAGTTGGCCTGGGAACCGACGGGACATCACCTTTCGACGCGCGGACTTCCCGTTCATTAAATGATCTGTTCCACGTGTCAAGCGATGACTCGCTGCAGAGCCATGGTGCGCGATCTTCGCGATACATTAAAATTGATTTGTTCCACGTGTCAAGCGATGACTCGCTGCAGAACTAATCGAGCCACGCTCCGCGTATCTTCGCGAATCCTTGTGCCTATAAATGGCAACAGTCAGAGAGATACCTCTTCTTCTCCGAGCGCATTTGTTTAGAGTTTTTAAGAAAAAAAAGAGTTCTTCTTTCTCTGTTCATCTCCATTACTGGATTCTTAATCACCAATGGCACCTAAGACCAAGCCAACCGCATCCTCTTCAAGAGCGACCGTCGCCGAGGCCCAGAGGGGTGGTTCCTCCGCGCAGGAAGTCCTTTTCCCATATAACGCCATTTAGGCTTGAACTTCACCATTACTGGAAGCTCATGGAACCCCAAAAAGATATCTTTTGGAGGAGAACCATTAACACAGAACCGTCAACACAGAAAACAAACCGTGTTTGATTCTCAGACGCGGTCTCAAACGCGGTCTTTGAGTTGATAACCAAGGCGCGGGTTTGATGACCCGGTGCCAGCGAGTCCTGCATTTCGGATTCTTCACTTAGAATATTTCTAATTGTGAAGGGTTCGGACGCGGACTTGAAGATTTTTCATCAGGTGCAGGTTTTTGATGAATCTTGCACCTGAGCCTAAGTACTTAGAGATTTTCATAAGTCTTGGTTTGCAAAACGCGGACTTGATCCTGGCGTTCTGTGACATCAGGTGCTGGTTTTTATGAATCTGGCGCCTGAGCCCAAGTACTTAGAGAATTTTCATAAGTCTTGGTTTGCAAAACGCGAATTTGATCCAGCGGGTCTTACGCCTGGATGCGGATTTGCAGGTCTGGATGCGAATTTGATAATTCTTGCGTCCAGTATTTCTTCTGCGTCTGGACGCAGATTCGCAGGTCTGGACGCGGATTTGATAATTCCTGCGTCCAGTATCTCTTCTGCGTCTGGACTATAGACACTTAGCATTTTTTTTTTGATAAGGTGTCTGATTAAGTGTCCTTTTCTTTTGCAGTACCACACCCTTCTGTCCCACTCTCCAAGAAGCGCCACTTTGGACATGTAGGTGGTGCTGACCGTGATCTGGCCTTTGTGCTACGAAGGACAGTACCTGTGACTGCTGACAAGTCGCAGGAGCGCCAGGAAAGGCTCTCCAATGTTGATATGACAACCCTTCGGGTGCTTATGACCGATGCAGCATTCACACGGATGATCGCGTCAAGCTGGAGAAGCCTGCTTTCTTCTTCGGAGATCGTATCGCGATGGCGGCTATTCCATGTATGATGAAAATTATAGATGGCTCCGTCAGATAGGGATAGAAGATTCTTTCTTTCAGACATGGAGAGGATGTTCCCGTTGTCTTATCTCCAGCACATGTCCGTCCCTCGGAAGATGAAATGGGACGTTTCCCGATACGTCCCTGAGATTACCCTCGGTGACTTGGGCTCCCAGAAGGTATACCATCATGATGGTCATGATAGGGCGGTTCTCGGCCTGTTCCCCAGGTCACGCAAGTCTGAGCTCCCAGTTGGAGAGATACCAAAACTCGGCACTAACCTTCCTCAACGCGTTTATGAAAGCGGAGGGTGATTTTCCGGTTGAGTTCCGTGCGCCCGGGTGGGTTCATTCCACCGAGAAGTATTGGTGGTGCAGGATGGTGAGCTTCGTCCTTGCCGATCTTGGAGATCTGCTAGAGCATGTGGGACTATACCCAGCAGTCAGGGCCGTGCAGTATGGCATCCCGCCGAGTTCTCAGAACTTCTTCGGGGTCCTGGAGCGTTACAATTCTTTGACGGGGACATTCTTCACCCTGGTCGGAGAGATGGGCCTTGCACTGCACGAGTTGCATGAGGTCTCGGGGCTGGCAACAGGGGATTCTCCCTATGAGGAATATATCCCAAACACTGAGGAGCTCAACCTTATGAAGAAGGGTCTCCTCAAATGTACGAGACTTATTGGGAAGTGTTATGTCACTTCCTATTTGCGGCCAGGTAACCACTTGGAGGTCGGGAGGAGTCAAGCAGCTGTCTTGGGCCAGCTATCTGTTTAACAACGTCAATAAGAAAGACCATCCAATAACCCGACTGGCTCCCAGCTCCGACGAGGAGATTGCCGACAGGATCGCCCAGGCTCCGGAAGGCTTCTACACCACGGATTCAAACGAGGACGGTTTCGAACCTGACTTGGTCTTCGAAAGCTTTCACCATCAAGCCCGGACCCCTATCTCCATCGAGCATTGTTGGGGGCTTCTTAATGCTGTGGCTGAAGCGTTGTGTGGTGCCCACGCTGCCACATGAAGTCATTGTTGCCGACGTGGTGTACCCGGCGGTGCTCCTGGCCCATGGCAGTCCCATAGCCCTTCTCCCGCCATGGCGGCTGGCATTCAAAGCGGGTTGCGGGCGTTAACCCACAACTTCTGCGAGCCAGGAAGGCTGTCGACTCCCATGGCCAACCGATCCTTGCTCAGAGGGGAAGCCGACGGTGAAGCGCCCCAACCCTCGGATCGAGCTGCCTTACACGTATCTCATGGCTTGGTACGTGATGCACTGCCCTTCCCTGATGACGCCGGTGCCTTGGAGTGAGGGTTTCGCCCCTTTTGTATAGCGGTTGGAGGGTTCGGACTGGCGTAATACTTATATGTATTTCGTCCGGAAGTGCATTTCAGATGCTTCGAACTACCAGCTCAATCGCTGCTTCCCCGAGATCCCTGGTGCATCTTTCGGGATCTATTTACTGATTTCGCGGGCCCAGATGACTTCACGAGGTTGTCCACAGGGGTCTTCTGGTGGTTGATCAACATTCGGCCCGGATATGTGCTTTTCGGCAAGGACTTCATGCACAATCGAGCCGTACATGCCGAATCGTTTCGCCCGATAGTTCGGCTACGATCAACTCTACGTCGGCAATCCCAATGCTCGACTCGCCTTCGAAGGGAACTTGTTCGAAGGTGCTCGGCTTGGTACTACAGTGTGGCCGGAGGGACGGAAGCAACTTTCCGTCAACCTATCGAGGGATCAAAGTGTCGTATGAGCTTCAGCTTCTGCTCCTGGTACTTCCAAGTCAACAAGACACCATACTTTGTTCCGGAGTATTCATGCATTGAGAGTATCAATGCCAATCTCAAAGCAAGTCGGAGTCCGGTAAATGCTCGCGAGGCGTCGAGCAGTACCTGAAGGCTCTGAGGGAGGTCAGGAGAAGGTCAAGGGAGGAGCCGCGAGCAACAAGGCGGAGCCGCGACCAACAAGGGCGGAGCCGCGACCAACAGGGCTCGGCAGGCGGTGAGCAAGAGTCGTCAAGGCTCTACTTCCACTGCTGAGCCTGCCCCAAAGAAGGTTCGGAGAGACTTGACGGCTGCAGTTTTCGATCCGCGGACATCCCTTCTGTGTTGGGGAGCCGAGGGAGGAAGAGGTGGACAAGGATGACACTCCCTTAGTCCATGCCCGCAGGTTACACCGCATGAGCCTCAGGATTGCAGAGGAAGGGGAGCCTGTGGACAGACCCACCGCCACTGACGAGATCGAGCAGCTCGAGGTCGATATAATGAGCGGAGGCGATGTTGAATTCCGGAGATCTCAGCTCAGCCCGAGTCTTCCTCAGCTCAGAGGAGGGATGAGGCACAACAGCCTGGGTCTCCTTCTGTCTTTCATCTCCAGTCCTCGGATGGTTGACCCCAGCCCTACCACTGGGGTGTTTAGAGGCAAGGCTCCGGCTACCGAGGCCTCTCACGTTGAACTGTCGTCTTCCTCATCCGCAGAGGAAAGCGATTTTGAGGATGAGGTCGACTATGGTGACGAACCCGCTCCTCCTGATCCGAGCAAATTCTCACACATCTCGGAGGAGGAAATACATGGGTGTGAGCCGGCAACGATGTTACCACCAGCGGTTGCTCCTGCTGAAGGTACTCTTTTCACCTTTTGACCTGATTTCTCTTTTCATTTTGAAGAGGAGGCTTTAACATTCTCCTTTTATGCTGCAGGCTTGGCTGAGGATACCGAGGCTGCAACCTCCTTGCCTATCGAGGAGATGGTGCAAGAGTTGACCCAGCCGGAAGGAGTTGAGACTCCAGCTGCCGAGGCAACTACCGAAATCGGGGAGACTTCTACTCTGCAGGAAGAGGAGGCCACCACTGAAGTCAGGGAGACTTCTCCTCTGCAGGGTTCGCCCAAGGATTCGACATCTCTGGACCTCCGCTTGGTAAGGAAGTTTTGATGTCTCGGATGTTTCTCTTTTTACCATTCTGGCTAATGTTGAGATAACTTGCAGAGAGAACTGAGGGGGCCCAGGTAGAGAGTCTGACAGTCAGTGTCCCTCCGGAAGGCCACACGGCCCAGGCCTTGGCTGAGGTTTCTGAGGAGGTCGAGCTCACTACCCTGTCATCGGCTGTGGAGGTTCCTGCAGAGGTGGTACCCCCAGAAGCGCCAGTGGCTGCTCTTGCTCCTGCCGTACCCGTGGTCAGCCCGACTCTTGCACCAACAGAGCCGATCTACATCCCCCCCGTGATAAAAAGGGGATCGGGGAGCACTTCGGATGATGATATCATGGAGCTTTTGACACGCCAGCGGTGCAGCAGTTCCTTACCTCGATGCGAACATGCATCGATTTCGTCCTGACTAGGGGGTAGTTCCCTTGACTTCGCCCAGATGTTTCTCGGAACCAGGTCGAGAACATCAAGTTGGCCGGAGCCCTTCGCTAGCCCAGGCGAGTCAGCTGCTAGTGGATCAGCTGGGACAGCACCTGAGAGAGCTTCGATCCCTGGAGGATGATGCCGGTTCATCCCATGAAGCCCAAGAAACGCTGAACAGGCTCCTTGTTGCTCAAGAGCAGGAGCGAAGAGGGTGGAGGAGAAGATAACCGATAGCACTCGTCTTCTTGAACGTGTCCAGACTGATCACCAAAGGCTGGCGATTGAGTCTGAGGAGTCAGAGACGATCATACAGGCCGCAAAGCAAGCTATCCTTGACTCTCGGGCTGTTATAGCAGGGCTGAGGCCATGATTGTCTTCAACGAACAGAGGCTTGCTACCTCTGAAAAGAGGCTAGTGGAGTTAGAGGTTGCCAATGCGCAAGCTGAAGCGGACCTCTCTGTTCGTTCGTCCAAGATGGAATCCCTCCGAGTGCAATCGCAGGGATTTTTGTCTGAAGCGGATCTGCGGGCCCGAGCTCTCATGGAGGTTGAGAAGGCGCGTCAACATAAGATACATCGCCTTAGAGAGCAAATCCGTTCTTTGACGGACCAGGACTTGTAGCCTTCTCTCTTTTTTTTTTTTAAGAAAAGGACACTCTGTTCACTAAGAGTGTTTTGTATTAACTTTTATCATTTTGATATAATAAAAGTCTTTGAAGTTTTTGGTTCCACCTCCTTCGTTGCCTTGAACTTTTGTCTTCAGTTAGACTCATAGAAGCAAAGAATCTTTGACTTTGTCAAAATTATGATAATAATCTTAATAAGTCAAACTTTGTAGGGAAAGATCCTATTTCAGGAACTCTTACAATACTGTCAGAGGTGTAATATTAACTTGACAGAGATGAAATAATTTTTTGTGGACCTGCCACTTTATAAGAGAAAGTGACAAGTAGATTGGTACCCCCAGGGAGGGTGAACTTTTATCAAGTGTTTGGGATTAACTTGATTGAGCTCAGCTGGGGATTTGATGGAAACACTGTTGATGGTGTAGTATTAACCTAACAATGCTTTTAGGTAGACTTGTTATTCTGTTGAAGAGAATAACAAGTGAGACTAGACTCGTGGGGAATCTAGGAAAGTTTGTTACCGTTAGAGGTGTGATATTAACTTAACGGGTTGAAAGTGGTCTTGTCAGAAGTGTAATGTTAACTTGACAAGGATGTGAGTCAGAGGTGTGATATTAACCTAACTCAGAAGTGTCACTATCATAGGTGTAATGTTTAACTTGACAGTGAGGGTAATGCTAGAGGTGTAATGTTGAACTTGGCATTGGTCATCTCGGCTTGTATAAGGAAGTCCGAGGAAAGTCATGGCCATAGGTGTATTGTTTAACTTAGCAATGACTTGATGCTAGAGGTGTAATGTTAACTTAGCATCATCCATTTCAGCTTCGATATGGAAGTCTGAAGAAAAGTGACTGTCAGAGGTGTAATATTAAACCTGACAGAAACCTGATTACTGTTTAGAGGTGTGGTGTTAAACTTTAACAGTAATTTGTCAGAGGTGTAGTATTAACTTGACCAAGATTGACTCATGATAAGAGCAATTTGAGGACCTGTCATTCTATTGGTGAGAATTGACAAGTGAAAATTGAAGTGCCAGAGGTATAGTGTTAACTTGGCAAATTTGAAAGTTTGATACTCCGTGTAGAGTTGACAATCAAATTTGTACTCGACAAGGAATATTGAAAAGTTTCCATTACCAGAGTATAGTGTTAACTTAGTAATGGTTGTATTTTGTAGACCTACCATTCTGTATATGAGAATTGGTAAGGGATTTTGGAGGAAAGAGTGGAGCCAAGTCCACTTAGGATTTTTAGTAAACCCTCAGCTATCAACGGATTTGAGGTGCCTTTACCAACTACCGTTTGAGTTGGGCTAGCCATGCTATTCCCCTCAGCATGATGAGTTGTCGAAGACTTATATTGGGCTTAAGGCCACATTTTCCTCTTTCCTTAGCCGTCGGGGGCGTCGGATGTTATAATGAAGAAATTCTTCTTACTTTGATCAGAGGTGTACTTTTAACTTGATCAGCGGAAGAATACCATCTAAGGATAGTATTTCTTCAGGAACCTGCCATTGATCGGCATCATGAGTGTATCGCCATTTGAGGTTATGAGGCGATATGACCCATTCGAGTAGACTGACTCTGCTACAAATGGTCCTTCCCATTTTGGTTGGAATTTTCCTTTTGTCTTGTGCGTCATTACCATGGGTCTTCTGACGGCTAAGACAAGATCGCCTTTCTTGAAAGTTCGCATTTTAACTTTCTTGTTGAAGGCTCTGGTAATACGAGCTTGGTAGAGCTCGATTTGTTGTTGGGCCTGCAGACGTTTATCATCTAAGGCCTCCAGTTCCTGGAGTCGCTGTCGATGCTTCTCCTCTGTTGTCATCTCCGCTGTCAAGACGACGCGTAGAGATGGAATTTGGATTTCCAGTGGGAGCACGGCTTCACATCCATATACCAAAGAAAATTGCGTGGCTTTAGTTGGGGTTCGCACAGTTGTGCGATAAGGCCCATAAGCATTCACCTAGTTTGTCGTCCCAGTCCCGTTGACTTTTCGAGACGAACTTTTTGAGAAGCTTACCAATGGTCTTGTTGAAAGCTTCTGCGAGGTCGTTAGTGGCAGGATAGTATGCCGTTGAGGACACACTCTGGATTCTGAACTTAGCGCAGAATCTCTGGAAAGCCTGGTTGATGAACTGAGGTCCATTGTCATGGACAATTCGCCGAGGTACACCGAAACGGTAAATAACGTGATGTTTTACGAACTTGATCACGTTCGACGATTTGACCTCCTTCAAAGGAATGGCCTCAGCCCACTTAGAGAAATAATCGGTTATTGTCAAAATGAACCGATGTCCTTTTGATGATGGTGGGCTGATAGGGCCAACCACATCCATCCCCCACATTTCAAATGGCCAAGTAGAGGTTGTAGAGTGGAGATACCCTGATGCTTGATGGATGAAATCCCCATGCACTTGACAAGCGTGGCATCTTTTAGCATAGGTGACGGCGTCGGCAACCATCTTGGGCCAATAGTAACCCAATCTTTGGAGTCGATGTGCCAGTTTTGGGCCAGGTTGATGGGCTCCACACATACCGTCGTGGGCTTCTCTCAATACCTCTTGGGCTTCTTTTGGTGAGAGGCACCGGAGCAAGATCCCGTCATGCGATCGACGATACAATGTTCGCGTAATCGCATTATAATAGAATTTGGGGGCTTTCTTTCGAATGGCAGCCGCCTCTTTGGTGTCTTCAGGCAGAATGTCGTATAAGACGAAATCAATGTAGGGGAATCGCCAGTCTTTAAGCTCTGGACCGGTTGACAATTCCAGTACTTCTTTGCCTTGACAATCTCCCTTTGACTCCTGATAGCCCTCGAGAGCATTTCTCGGGCAATACAGGTCGTGGCTGTAGACGAATATCTTCTCCATTGCTCCAGCTGGAAGAGCTAAGGAGGCCGCGAGGGATGCGAGTGCATCCGCGTGCGCATTTTGCTTGCGCGGTACATGGTCGATGTAGAAGCTTGTAAACCCCTCGGCCATGCGGATAGTTGCGTTGTGGTAGGGTACTAGGTCCTCATGTCTGACTTCGTACTCCCTGCGAACTTGGCTGACGATGAGTTTAGAGTCGCCGTATGCCTCGAGATTTTTAACGCCAATCTCATCGGCGAATTGCATCCCAATCAAAAGAGCGTTGTACTCCGCCACATTGTTGGAACAAGGCTCAGTTAATGAGACAGCTCGGGGAATCACATAATTTTGTGGGGATACGAGTACTACTCCTACCCCCGCTACTACGTGTCCCTTTGGGCTTGTTCTTGATGCACCGTCGAAGAAAAGTTGCCATACTTGACTTTCGAACGATGTCTGAGTCAGGCAGACTTCAGCAACTTCATCTGGGAGATCCTCGTAGACTTTGGTTGCCCTCGGATCTGGGTGCTCAGCTAGGAAATCCGCCACTGCTTCTCCCTTAATGGCCTTTTGTGGTAAAAAGTGCATCTCATATTGGGAGAGCAATATGGCCCATTTTGCCAGCCGGCCGTTTAATGATGAAGGCTTAGTCATAAGTAACCTCAGGGGGTTGACTTTTGATATGACGTTTATAGTTTGGCCTACCAGATAGTGCCGCATTTTCTGAATAGCGAACACTAATGCCAAGCATTCCTTCTCGATCGGGTTATACCGATGTTCGGCTCCGATCATTGTTCTACTCAGATAGTAGATTGCTTGCTCACGTCCGTGATCATCATTCTGAGCTAATAGAGCTCCCAAAGAATGATCCATTGCCCGGACGTACACCAGGAAAGGCTTTCCGGATACCGGAGCTGCAAGGACTGGTGGTTGGGTGAGGTATTGCTTGATTTTCTCGAACGCTTGTTGGCAAGCGTCATCCCAAATGAATGAGACACCCTTCTTCATTAACTTAGCGAAGGGTTGGCATTTTCCGGAGAGGTTTGAGATAAACCTGCGGATGTACGCCAATCGTCCCTGCAATCCCCTGAGTTCTTTGAGATTTCTCGGGGGTTGCATCTCCTGGATAGCGCGAACCTTTTCCGGGTCCAAGTGAATTCCGGTGGATGTTATAACAAATCCTAAGAATTTGCCACTGGCCACCCCCAGGAAGGACTTTGTGGGATTCATCTTCAATTGATGAGCCCGCATGATGTCGAAGACCACCTTCAGGTCCGCTATGTGATCACCTTTAGTGCGGCTTTTTACCGCGATGTCATCAACATAACATTCCCCCATTTTGCGTATTTGCTGATGGAAAATGGCGTTCATGGCCCTTTGGTATGTTTGCCCCTGCATTTTTCAATCTGAAGGGCATGACGGTGTAGCAATATACCCCTAGAGGTGTCCTGAAGGAGGTATGCTTTTCGTCATCAGGATACATTTTGATTTGATTGTATCCTGAGAATCCGTCCATGAAGGACATTCGTTCGAACCCACAAGTATTGTCAATCATGACATCTGTAATCGGCAATGGGAATTTATCCTTGGGGCAGGCCTCGTTTAGATCGCGAAAGTCGATGCAGATCCGAATCTTCCCGTTCTTCTTGGCGACGGGACGATGTTGGCTACCCAGTCGGGATGTTGTTCTTCCCTGATGAAGCCAGAATCAATAACTTTTCTGACTTCTGATTGAATTGCCTCCATTATTTCTGGACGAAACCGTCGCTGCTGTTGTTTGACAGGCTTTACGTCCGGATTGATGTTGAGGCGGTGCATAGCCACCTGAGGATCGAGTCTTGGCATGTCCTCATAATTCCAGGCGAAGACGTCTATATACTCTTGTACAAGAGATATTAGATCCTTTTTCTCCGAAGGTGACAGGCCGTCACTTATGAAGATGGGCTTAGGGTTAGCCTCATCTCCTAGGTTGATCTGATCAACCTTGTCTTCTGTGGGTGGCTCGCGCTGTTCAAAGCGAGTGTCCCAAAGAGCATTTAAATGTTTGATCCAAGGATCTGTATCAGATTGGATCATTTCTTCATTTCCATCTTCCAGGTGGCTTGTCGAAACCACGTTCACTGAAAGTTCCTTGAAGATGTTGCCGACACTGACATCTGACTCCCAAGATGATGTGTCTGAAGAGTAATCGTTGCTCGACGATTCTTGAGAATCGGAGGCTGATGGGACCGGAGTTGATACATAGCCCAACCCCCGGCGCGTCCGATGATAATAATCGGGGGCCTTCCCTTTCGGCACAAAGGATCGAAGCAGCGTCCTCCTTCCTTTGCCGAAGTTCAACCCGGGTCTGTTGGTCGGGTCGTACCCCATGCATCTCATCATTTTGAGTGCTTTTGGTTCATAATGACCGAACTGAGGGGATGTCAGAGCTGACTGCAGGTTGTTTTCCTCTTGCTCCTGCTCGTCATATTCGCAGTGAGCTCCGGGTACTCAATGTCAGAAAAGGTTCTCCTTCTGTGGGAGCGCCTTCTTTTGGCTGACAGGGAATCAGGGTCAGCTGTCTGACTAAAGACTGCTGATGTACGCCTGATCCGCAACGGCACTCAGAGAGCATATGGATGAGCCGTTGGCAGCAACACGACGAAGTGGCCTGATTGGCACTTCTTTTCTTCGTCAAATAATCCCTCAAATCCATGGAAGGGATTGAAAAGATTAGCCTCGCAACGTCGAAGACGGGAGGCATCCATGTGCTGTACAGCCTGGATGCAAGCTTCAGAGACGCGGTTCTCGCGCCGCAGCTGTTCAGCGCGCGTCTGGCGTCTCTGTTGAGACAAGACGCGCCTGTCGCGTTGCTGCTTGGTGTGTCGGGGCAGAGACACTTGAGAGAGAGTGGGCTGCTGGGCCCCACGTCTATAGGCGCGTGCCTCTTGTGCTTGATAAGGCACAGAGGCTTCACCTTGGCGTTTGGTGAGTTGGTCCTCAGAGGACCTAACTGAAGGAATCTCGCGTCTGGGCCGCCAAACGCGGACTTCGCGGGGCACGAGTAAGGCGCCAGTTTGTATGCTGCGTCCAGCCTCAGTCAGACAACCAGAGGTTCCAACTTGCAGCTGACGCGCACGTCTCCTCTGTCGACGCTCAGCATTCCGGTTGCGTCGCGGAGGTGGAGAGAGACCAACAACATCCTGATGCTGAACATCAGAGATTTTAACCACGCGGGTCTCCTGAGAGACGCTGACGCGGGTGTTCTGTGCGACGCGGTTGGTCGCATAGGCAGTTGTGCCTGGAGCCACGCGGGCCTTCTGAGAGGCGTTGGCGCGTGCACCGTGCTTGGCACAGTTGGCAGCAGGGGCCCGAGAGAGCCACAGATCAGGCTTCGGGCCATTCCCCGTCGAGACCCGGCGGCAGACGCGGGTCTTTGGGCTCTTGGAGCCGGAAGAGAGAAACTCTTCGTACTTCGCCTGGTCGAACTCGACAATGAGCGATTCGACCATCTTCCCCTTACGGAGGACGTCATTCTGCGCCGCGATTTGCTCATCAGTGACAAATGTAGTCCCCAGCGTAGTCGCCATCTCTTATACGCGCCGAAAAAAAGAGAAAGAAGTCTTTACTGTAAAAATTTTCCTTGAATCAGATGAAAGAATTACAATAAAACTGCTTTTTCCTTCCAGTTACAAGGGAGGGAGGATGTTGAGTCTTGAATCCTCCCTTTGTTTAGTGCTGGGTTCTTCGTGTGGCGGTAGAGAGTGAATCTTGTTCTCCGTTGACCGGATGACCGTCGGGATCGTCAGGGAATCTTCTCTTTGGCTGGTAGAGGGAGTAGCACAGCTTTGTCTACCAAAACTCTCAAAGAGAAGGTAGGCAAAGAGCAGCTTGTACGCAACAAGCTTGACGAAGAGTTGAGCTCTCTCCTGTCTCGGTCCGTCTCTCTCTGTGATCTTCTGATCCTCTTGATGCCAGATGCCTTTCTGATCGCCCTTTGTCTATCCCCCCTGCCCTCTGATTGCCTCGACCTCATAGCAAATGAGGCTATTTATAGAGGTCCTAGGGGGTGAACGTGCCCCCTAAAAATGCTCCATAATGAGGGGGTAACTTCCCCGCTACATGGGCGGCGACTGGCCCCATAACCAGGGCGGTTATAACTGAGGCGCGGGTTTCAACCCATGCGCCTTGATACTGAGACGCGCGTGTCGAGCCTACGCGCCTTGATGTTGAGACGCGGGTGTCGAGCCCACGCGCCTTGATGTTGAGACGCGGGTGTCGAGCCGACGCGCCTTGATGCTGAGACGCGGGTGTCGAGCCTACGCGCCTTGATGTTGAGACGCGGGTGTCGAGCCCACGCGCCTTGATGGTGAGACGCGGGTGTCGAGCCCACGCGCCTTGATGGTGAGACGCGGGTGTCGAGCCTACGCGCCTTGATGGTGAGACGCGGGTGTCAAGCCTACGCGCCTTGATGTTAAGACCGGATGTTGGACCCTCGCGCCTTGGTGTTGAGCCTTCGCGTCTAGAATTTGAAACTCTGCTTTTTAATGGTTTGTCTTTTAGTGATTTTTAGACAGCCTACAACATCGCAACTGCGGTGGGAGAGAAGGCACCACTTCGATGTGGGCGAGCTGGATGCTTCGCTTTTTCTTTTTCTTTTTTCTTTGAAGGATCAAATTGTGCATGCGTATTTCATGCTAGTTTGTACCCTTTTTTCTTGAGATTGTTTTGTTAAACTCTTATTAATGAAATGCCCCGCCGGGGGAGTTACCTCACGGTTTTATCTCAAAAAAAAAAAAAACTTGTTCCATATGCCAAAAAAAAGATGGGGACTGCAATTATAGTGTGCAAACAAATTATTTATTTTGGCTGCGAAAGGTGGACTTATTTACAAGGTTTATCGTTATCTCATTCAACTCTCAATGGATTAGAAACAGACATGTTGGATGGCATAAGATATATGACAACATTCAAGTTTCAAATGAAAGTCACTACTATGGGACTTGTTACATAATACTTTCCGGAATTCAGGGATAATTTACCTTCAGAAGCCTCATTTTTGGTCGGAATAGATCCCTTCATGATGAATGTCACATTAAAACTTAACTGCTCGCCAATGCTGGTGAATTCAAGCTTGTCAGGGGAGATCTTCATTCCAACTCCATTTGGTTCTTCAATATCAAATGTATAAACAGAGCTGGCATCCCCCACATTTGTGACAGTTCTGTTTATTGTTTTCATCGACTTGGCTTTCAGAGACACCGCAATTGAAGGATAATTCAGTTGCTCTGCAGCATCCGCTTCAAAACGAACCTTAGCACAATAAGTTCTGATTTTGGTGAATCTTGTGACTTCATCATCTGTGTATCCCAAGCTACAAAGATAAGGCACATAATCAGATGGGTGTAGGTCGTAAATGAGTCCTGGATCTGTGGCATCGGCTGGATTCACATGACCAGCACCCATAGCGAAGTAGCTAGCTTTTTCACCTGATGACTCGTCAATTATGGGAGTTTGATCATTGTACACTCTTTGTGCCGTTGTCATGATTGCAGACTTGATTGCTGCAGGAGACCAGCGCGGATGCTTGCTTTTTAAGAGAGCTGCTATTCCAGCAATATGGGGTGTGGCCATGGAGGTGCCACTCATGAAATTGAACGACGTGTTTGAAGAAGCAGAGCCACTTGGGCGACAATGAATGGCGAAGCACCCAGAATGCCTTCGCCTGGTGCGAAGATATCCGGCTTCAGGATCCCTCCATTCTCTTGGCTTGGGCCTCTGGCAGAAAAGGAGGCAACTCGAGGGGCGGGGTAATCATCAAATATTGTTCCTTTGAAAATGATGGTCGCAGTAGGCGTGTAGTTGGCTGCTGATTTTACGTAGGAGTAAAAGATCTGTGAACCAGTACCATTGAGATGGGCTGCAGGAATGACGGTTGCGTCAGTGGCTGTGGTAGATCCGTACCACGAATAGTTTATAACAACCATTGCTGCCCCACCTTCCCTTTGACGTTTTCGCTCTTTTCGGCGAAGGTAATTTCACCAAACACGCACAAGACGAGCTTTCCTCTAACATCGATGTTCTTGAAGGAGCCTTGTGTGCAATGATTTGAATTGTTGAGTCCCTTGCGGCCAGGGTAGACAACTTCTAGCGTTGTAGAGTTGAGAGATAATGGTTGGTATGCTGACTCTCCAATTAATTCTGTCCCGTTCCCAAGCCGAACTATTGTTCTTATTCTTCATCGAATTTGGATGGCTGAATGCGCCCCCCCTTGAATGTTTTTGCTCCAATGATCTTGTTGTTGCATAAATGGGGTTGGTAATCGCAGGTTCCATTCCATTTGCTTGGAGGAGGGGGCATATCGATATCACCAAAAGAGATATGTGTTGGAAGAGCACCTGTATCGACGATCCAATAACATAACAACCCCTGGCCGTAGTAAGAATCAGGCCATAAGCCGTCCCACTCGGATAGGCCCAAGAATTCTGGAGTGTGGGTTGTGCGGAGGGAGTGTGATTGATCTGGCTGTGCATGCAAGAACCCTTCCATTGTCCTCATGGCTCTAACCTCATCGCTGGTTAATTTTGCGGCAAATCCACTGATCACCTCCGATAGGAGTAAACCAGCCTCGGCTCACCAGAGTCTAGTGTGGTATTTGGAAGGAAAGATCTGTGCCAGTTTTCAAGAAGCTCATCGCTAAGGAGATGTGTACCTGGGAGTTTTTCTAGGAAAACAATGTAGGTTTCAATATGGTTTGCATTCTCTCCCTTGTGACTGGTGATGGGTAACATCTGGCCTTGACTTGCGAGGAAAATGAAATGAATGGAGAAGAAATGGGTGAGGTAGATGAGGCAAGCCTTCATATTGTTGGCCAATTTGGCAATGAATTGAGTTTGAGGAGAGCTGCATCTCTCTTTGTTGTCTCCCCTACTTGTAGTAAGCAACACGTAGGTGCATGGGAATATTCTTAGATGCTGAATATTGCAGAAAAGAAAGCATCCTATGATTATAATTGAAAAGTTGCAAAGGCTTGTCTTGTTTGATCATATTTTCTTCTATGAGTCCAAAAAGGGGTCAGTTTCATTCATTATTGTGAGATGAAAGGTATCCAAGAAGTTTATTAGTGCTTGCTGCACTGTTGGACTTTTTGACAAGAAGCAGCCACCGTGCCCGGGTACCCATATTCTGTGAATGAAGTGCCCTGAATCATGGCTGGTCGAAAGAAAATCATCATACTTGTGCCTGACTTACTGTTCATTATCTAAAAAGGATGAGGTTCTATGTTATAAAGAAACAAATTTTGGTTGTGCCTCCCTGTTATTGGTGATGAGAAAGATCTGGCATTGATTTGCAGGTAAAATGAAATCAAGGGGAAAGAGAAGGATGGGGTAGGAAATAGGTAAGGCTGCATATTGTAAGCCAATTGTACTGCATGTATCAAGGATAGAGGACATGAATTGAATATGAGTTTGTTCAGACAAAAATTTTAGTTGGAAAGGAACTGCATCCTTCTTCTGTGTCTCCATTATATTATTTTGCAATAAGCAAGAGGACAATGGATGCTGGATACTAAAGAGAACAAAGCATCCTATGATTACTGTTTTAAGGCACAAGGGGTGGCTTGTCCAGAGTCACTTTCACTTTCATTAATAAACGAAGTAGGGACTTCTCTTTCAATATTGAGATATCCAATAGATCAAAGTGCACTTTTTCCATCATCTCCAAAAATGCCTAGTATGACCTCCCTGTAATGAAACGAAATTATGGGATCAAAGAACACCTGATTTGTGCTTATAGAAGCGTTCACTGGAGAGCTAAATCTTTGCGCTAAGGGTGAACTTTTGTTATGGGAAAAAAGAAAATCTAAGGAAGCTGAAGCTCGAATTAAGAGATATGTAAACTGAATACTAATTTTGATCCTGTCTGAAAAAATAAACGTTCTTGATGACATTTTAATTTCCAACACGAAAAGAGACGCTAATACTAAGAGATATGTAAGCTTGCATGTTAAGGGTTTTTGCGACTGTGTAGGTGCAATCTTTAATTGTCAATGAAAGAGTTAAACTGATTGTGCAACATAATAAAGATAACTAGTCCCTTGCATTTTGAAGAGCCCCTACTAAGGTAGCAGTTTTTAAGCCATTACGAACTAAGAAGAGCTTGGTTGGTTAGAGAGAAGAACATAAGGGGAGCAATCAAGAGAGAAGAACATAAGGGAGCAATCAAACAGAAATCAGACGCTCAAGGCATGAGTGAATGGATGTGGATAAGAGGGGGTTTTTTTTTAATCACCAAAAAAATATGGTGGGTGGGATTTACTGCCTTTAGTTAAATGTAAATCATTCATAAACCTCTACAATTTAGGAAGTTGAACCTTTTTGAGAAACTGTGAAACTCAGAAAAGAGTTTTCAAATAAAACTCAAAAGCATAATATGGGAGCTGCACAAACCTTTGTGTAAAGACTGTTAATGGTGGTAGAATTGGCTAAATAAATCTTTTTAAACTATTAAAAATATAAATATGTTCTATTTTCTTATTGTGTTGTGTGGGTTGTGTTGCAAGTTTATCCAAATCCTTTCAGATGGCATATATATTCATGCTACCAAAGGTTGTTGTTGGAAAGAGAGAAGTATTGCTGAGGAAGTTGACAAGGATCGTCGAGTGATCGTCGAGGAAGTCGATGACGAAAGGACGAAGGAAACAGCAGAAGAAAACAGCAGCAGCAGCAGGAATCAGAAGTTCCGGTCGACCAGCCCGGTCGACCGCCCGCAGTATCAGAAGTTCGGTCGACCGCCCGGTCGACCGACGTGCACAACATGCACGGGGTTGGAGCTCGGTCGACCGCCCGGTCGACGACTGAAAGTACCCAACTCTCTGTTGGGCACCCGGTCGACCGACCGGTCGACTGGTGGAAGGGGTCGGTCGACCGGCCGATCGACCGACAAGCGAGTGCGGGCTGCGTTTCTGTTTTAGAAAGCTGTTGGTATAAATACAGGTTTTGCCTAGGGTTTTGTAATGCTGAAAATTCTGGAGCTCTCTTGAGATTAGAGAAGCTGTTAGAATTGTAATATTCTTCAAAAAGTAATAAACCTCTCTTTTGATTGCCCCGGGGACGTAGGCATTGAGGCCGAACCTCGTTAGATCGTTTTGTTTGCATGTGTGCTTTCTTTGGTGTTTGATTTGTGCTGTTTGGGATTGTTCTTCGTGCTTGGAAGATTCAGGGGATCCTCATCAGGTTGTTATCGTACGCACAACAAGTGGTATCAGAGCTTCCAGGTTTCGCTTGGGATTTCTGGAGATTCGGAGGACTTCGAGATCTGATTCGGTGGAGATCGTGTGTCGATCTCAGATCAGAGGTAGCTGTGTTCGTGAGATCGTGTGTCGATCTCGGGAGGATGCGAGGAGTGCTCGAGGAATCTGTGTTGGAGTAGATCCGGTGAGAAACTCAATCTAGGATTTCAGTAAAAGGTAAAAATCTAATTTTTATCGAAGTAGTGATCTATTCCAGTTGGTTGTTTTTCGCATAGATAGAAGATCAAGTAATCTAGATGGCAGAAGAAATTTGTTCGTTTAAGACCATGAATCCTCATCCGAGGATTGATGTCGTTAAGTTTAATGGCACAAATAACTTCGGGATGTGGAGATGTGAGGTTATGGATGCCCTGAATGCATCGAACCTCGAAGATACACTCCTATTGGAAAAGAAGAGGAGCACGACCACTGATGAAGAGTGGGCAAAGATGAACAGGTCGGCGTGTGGGTTGATACGTTCATGTTTGTCGCAAGACATAAAATATCTTGCACAACATGAGACATCGGCAAAGCATCTGTGGGAAACCCTTGAGAAGAAATACTTGACGAAAAGTGTTGAGTCCAGGTTGCAGCTTAAGAGTAAGCTGTACAGATTTCAGATGAAGAAGGGGAGCACAGTGAATGAGCACATCAACCGATACACGAAGCTTCTTACAAACTTGGTGAACGTGGATGTCATTGTAGAAGAGGAGGACAAGGCGATCATCTTCCTGAACTCACTCCCGGAGGAGGAGTATGAGACATTCACACTGACCTTTATCAATGGTAGGCAGACCTTGGACTACAATGAGGTATCGTCTGCACTGACAAGTTATGAGATGAGGAAGAAGGAGAGACATCCTTCTCAGTCAAGCTCATCGGCGGAGGCACTGGAAGTAAGAGGCAGGGGTTCATCGAGGAAGGGCAAGGAGGTTAGAGGAAGATCAAAGTCCAGGCCAGGTTTGAGGGATCTCAAAAGGAATCAGTGTGCCTTCTGCAGAGAGATAGGGCACTGGAAAGTGGACTGTCCGAAGTTCAAGGGGAAGAAGAAGGAGTCGAAGGCTGAAGCAAATCTATCAAAGGTGACGAATACTCAGAGGAGTAGTTCACAGGCAGATGGATCAGATTCGGACTCGTCAGGTTTCTCATTTTCAGTCAGTTCTCCCATCATTGGTAACTCATGAAAGATGAGTGGATTCTGGATACAGGTACACATACCATGCGTGCCCTAATCAGGGCTGGTTTTTCCAGCTTTGAGAAGCTGGAGGGGTGTTCAGTCGTTATGGGCAATGATCACCCATGTAGCATGGAGGGTGTAGGTACAATCCGAATCAGGATGTTTGATGGGATAGTAAGGGAGCTGAAGGGAGTGAGGTATGTACCTCAGTTGAAGAGAAATCTAATCTCCGTGAGAATTTTGGAAGCATCGGGCATGGTGATATCTGTTCGAGATGGCGATCTCAGGATGATCAAGGGCTCGATGGTGGTGATGAAGGGCGTCCGCCGAGATAATCTCTACTACTTGAAGGGTAGTACGATTACAGATCAGGTGGAGACTTCGAGTTCCTCAGAAGATGGTGGCCCGGAGGTCTGGCAGGGAAAGGTCGGACAGGAAGAAGAAAAGTCTTTGCGAGCTCCTGCAAAGATGGAATTGCTGGAAGGTGCTGCTACCTGCAAGTTAGAAGGTGAACACAGCGTTCTGGACAAGAAGAAGGTGAGATTCAGCACCAGTACTCACTGCAATGAAGGTCTTCTTGATTGTGTTCACATAACGTATGGGGACCTGCTAAGACGGTATCGCTTGGAGGTCACAGGTACTTTGTCTCTTTTGTTGATGGTTCATCTAGGCAGTTTTGGATATATCCCATGAGACAAAGGAGTGAAGCCCTAGATGTGTTGGTGAAGTGGAGAGGAAGAATGGAGAGGGAGATAGGTAGGAAGATAAAGGAGCTTCAGATTGGTAATGTTAGAAAGGACATGTACCAATTCCTACGATTTGGCCAGAACACCGGAATTGTTACTCACTTCACAACAGGTACAGATGGGTTGGCTAAAATGTAGTCCGTTCCTTGCTGGAGGAGGTTCGGCGGTTGTTGTCTAATGCAGGTTTAGACAGGTCGTTTTGGGTTGAGGCGACTGAGTATGCTAGCCATCTCATGAATAGATCGACTGCGATAGGAGGTAAAGCTCCATTGGAAATTTGGTCTGGAAAGCTGCTCAAGATCATGATGTGCTGTGGGAGTTTGGAAGTCCGGCCTACTTCAGTGCCAAGAATGGCAAGGTGAATCCGCGAGCAAAGAGGTTTGTCTATTTGGGTGTCAAGAGGAACAGCTACAGGTTGTGGGACCCCGAAGACAAGAAGATCGTGATGAGCAGGAATGTCACATTTGGAGAGACTTCAGTGATGAAGTCCACTGTCTCTCAGCAGGTGGAGAGGACAGAGACCATGGAAGGATCGCAGCGGGTGGAGGTTGATGCTACTCCATCATCTCCAGTTGGTTCGGCAATTGAGGAGACTTCATCAGAGGTGACACCGGGTGGAGATCATGAAATCTAGGGTGATGCTGAACAGGTCGAAGACATTGCTGAGGATGTCGAGTTGTTTGCAGCCATTGGAACCAAGGTGAAACCACGCTTGTGGGGAAAGAAGCATGAATCTCAAGCTTGTGATCGTAACAAGCTGCAGTTAAAGGCCGTTGTTCTCCATGATGGTCGTGAGGAGGTTCATTTGACTCAGCTTGACAGGTTCTCTGCTGCAAATACAGGTACAAGTGTTTGAGCTTGATGAAACTCATCTCAATGAACTACGGTTGGCTTGATCCTTTTGGGCAAAGGTACGTAGGCGCCGTAAAGGCGCAGCCATTTGGAGATGCAACTCTTATGAAGCTATTTGGGTTCTCGAGAAACTGTGTGGATCTTCACGTAGAGGTGAAGAGTTGTGACCGATGGAACTTCACGTAGAGGTGGAGAGGCTTCACGTAGAGGAGAAGTGTTGTGGCCAGTTGGACTTCACGTGGTGGTGAGGTGTTGTGATCTCGATGAACATGTTGATCTTCTGGTGAGAAGATGTTGAGCTTGGATAAGGAGTGGTGTGCATCCAGTTGAAGCCGATGATGTTTGGTGTGCTCTACATAGACTTGGTGGACCGTCAGTGGAAGACTAGATAGAGCTAGTCTGTTGGAGAGTCAGTGTTGGCTCGTGAGTAAGTCTTCATGAGGTCGTGAAGTTGCGGAGTGGAAGCCACATTTTGGTGATCGGCATGTATGGAAGTTCTCCTAAGGTGAAGTGCAGGGAAGGCATGTGCGATGTTTTCCAGTGGATAACTGAGCTAAAGATTCCAAGCTGAGATCGTGTGTCGATTTCGCCGAGATCGTGTGTCGATTTCGTCCGGTGCGCGCAAGCCGAGATCGTGTGTCGATTTCGCCGAGATCGTGTGTCGATTTCGCCAGGTGATAGACTGGGGTTCGTTGGAGATCGACTCAGATTTTGGGAAGAATCTTCGCCGAGGTGGAGAATTATTGGAAAGAGAGAAGTATTGCTGAGGAAGTTGACAAGGATCGTCGAAGGGTCGTCGAGTGATCGCCGAGGAAGTCGATGACGAAAGGACGAAGGAAACAGCAGCAACAGCAGGAATCAGAAGTTCCGGTCGACCGGCCCGGTCGACCGCCCCCGCAGTATCAGAAGTTCGGTCGACCGGCCCGGTCGACCGACGTGCACAACATGCACGGGTTTGGAGCTCGGTCGATCGCCCCGGTCGACCGACTGAAAGTACCCAACTATCTATTGGGCACCCGGTCGACCGATGGAAGGGGTCGGTCGACCGCCCGGTCGACCGACAAGCGGGTGCGGGCTGCGTTTCTGTTTTGGAAACCTGTTGGTATAAATACGGGTTTTTGCCTAGGGTTTTGTTAATGCTGAAAGTTCTGGAGCTCTCTTGAGATTAGAGAAGCTGCTAGCATTGTAATCTTCTTCTAAAAGTAATAAACCTCTCTTTTGATTGCCCCGGGGACGTAAGCATTGAGGCCGAACCTCGTTAGATCGTTTTGTTTGCGCGTATGCTTTCTTGTGTTTTGATTTGTGCTGTTTGGGATTGTTCTTCGTGCTTGGGAGATTCAGGAGATCCTCATCAGGTTGTTGTGTCGTAGGCACAACAGTTGTTGCCTATGCTTTATGAGTTTTCTAGTTTAATAATCAACTTTGGTTTGGTTTTCATCCTTGATGGAGATATCTGGTTTCTACTACCATCAGGATAGCACCAACAATGTCATACTCTCATGGTTGATACCCTCATTCATATTTATTCTCCAGATTAGCTTATGATGTATAGCCATGCTTTTACTAATTTTTCTTAATATTAAAGATGATTATTTGAGTATCTTGATGATTGTCATATTGATTTGGATTTACTTTTTTTTTTCATTTTTGGTTTTCAAGAATATATTCTTCGACCATTTAATAAGTGCCTAGTTACTAGATTGTTCTTTATCTATAATGGGCTCAAAATCCTTTGTCGTAATGAATAAGAACTGAGAAAGATCTTTCTATCTGTTTCGGTTGTCATCTGTGTTGCGAATATTGATATGTTATGATACCAATTGTTACTTTCAGGATTGACATTTTGTGGAACTTGGCAATATGATCAGTACTGCAAAAGAAAACTATTGTAAAGCAAACTAACAATATCTAGATAAAAGAGTAATAAGAAAAAACACGAGGATTCAACACGGTTCAGTTGAAACTTGGCCTATGTCCACGGGGAGAGAACTTGAGAGAGCTTTATTAATAAACTTGGTACAAAGAAATCTAACCTTCCTTTTGACGCAACAAGAGTATTCACCTTCCTCCTTATCTAGATCTAGATTACAAGAGTATTACCTTATCTTTATGCACCTTCATGTTGCTCCTCTCTTTCTTGGCATCCTTCTGATCTCCTTGGTGTTCTCCACCTTTTTCTCTTTGAGATCAGTTTAATTGAGGCAATTAAAATGCTAGGTTACAACCTTTATTTATAGAATTTTACAATACAACTCCTATTTAGACTATGAGATGATCTTGATCATTGGATAGCTGAAGAATCTTGATTAATGCTATTTGAAGTTGATCTTCTTGATCTAGAAGAATTCTAGACCTTTTAATCTTTAGAAACAAACTTTCATTAAATAGGAATTTAATCCAATTCTATCCCACCAGATTAAGGACTCTGTACTTGAAAAGGAAACTGATTCTGCTTCAGAAACGTCACGTATAGTCGACTAGTCCCTAAGGCTAGTCGACTAATACCTCCAATTAGTCGACTAATAATTTTAGTTAGTCGACTACTATAAAACTGTTTCCTCTCTGTATCCTGCCAAGTCGACTATATATAGTCGACTAGTATTGTGTATTAGTCGACTAATCAACTGACTAGTCGACTAATCTGCACCAAATATGGATCTTTTCTTTCTACTTCAAGCCATCGTCTTTTCCAACTTATTTGGATCTTCTTGGACCATCCTCTCCTCTTGAAAATAAGGCTTAATCCTAATAATCTCCACCTTGACTTACTTTTCAAGCCTTTAGTGAAACAACTTCATATTTTAGATTAATACTCTGATTCTTTCCTTGGTTGTAACCGGGTCATGAATCCTTTAACTCTTGCCCTCTCTCCCGGGGCTTTTGTCTGATTTACAACCGTGGCTTGAGCCATCTTGGGTCTTACCCAAATGCACTTTTTCTCTTTCCTGCAACACTTTGACCCAGTTCACATCCCGTTGCAGTCTTCTTTGAAGCTCCACTTCGCGATGAACTTCCTTCCAAGCTTATTCTTGAAATTCCACCTCAAACTAAGTTTCTCTTCTGTAATACCCGTATTTTTTAATACATGATTTAATAATAACGATAGTATTTTAATGCGTATATATGTATTTTGTATTATGAAATTTATTATTTCTTTTATTATTAGTATGACATTGCTATTAACATTTTAATATATATTGGATTTACTATTTTAATTTTTGTTTATTGATTAATTTATTTTATATGTTGTAGGCTGTCTAAAAATGACTAACAAACAAGCCATTAAGGAAGCAGAGTCTCAAACTCTAGACGCGAGGAATCGATGCCCGCGTCTCAGCATTAAGACGCGTTGGCTCTACACCCGCGTCTCAACGTCCAGACGCGTCGGCCCGAAGCCCGCGTCTCAGCATCAAGGCGCGTCGGCCCGACGCCCGCGCCTCAGCGTCCAGACGTGAAGGCCCGAAGCCCGCGTCTCAGCATTAAGGCGCGTTGGCTCGACACCCGCGTCTCAACTTCAGGGCGCGTTTGGCTCGACGCCCGCGTCTCAAACTTCAAGGCGCATTTGGCTCAACGCCCGCGTCTCAGTTGCAACTGCCCTGATTGCGGGGCCAGTCACCGCGCATGTAGCGGGTAGTGGCCCCTCATTCGGGAGCGTTTTCAGGAGGCACCTTCACCCCCTGAGACCCCTATAAATAGCCTTGTTTGCTATGAAGAGGGGATCGAAGCTTTGGAGAGGTCGAGAATTAAGAAGGTCAAGGCATCATCAAGATCGATCAAATCCAGGCAAGAGGATCATCAAGAGGGAAGCACGACTTCAACAACAGACAGAGGGAGGAGACTCTTCAGCGAGCTTACTGAGTACTAGCCGCTCTTCGCCTACCTCCTCTTTGAGAGTTTTGGTAGACGGAGCTGAGTTACTCTTTCTACCGACCGAAGAGAAGACCCCCAACGGTCCAGGACGGTCATCTGGTCAACGGAGAACATGATTCACTCTCCACCGCCACACGAAGAACCCAGCATTAAACAAAGGGGGGATTCAAGCTTCAACATCCTCCCTCCCTTGTAACTGGAAGGAAAAGTCTTGTTGTAATCTTTTCATCTGATTCAAAGAAATCTTTACAGCAATCCCTCTTTCTTTTTCCGGCGCATACAAGAGATGGCGACTCCGCTGGGGACTACCTTCGTTACTGACGAGCGCACCGTGGTGCAAGATGACGTTCTCCGTAAGGGGAAAATGGTCGAATCACTCGTCGTCGAGTTCGACCAGGCGAAGTATGAAGAGTTCCTCTCTTCTGGCTCCAAGAGCCCAAAGACCCGCGTCTGCCGCAGGGTCTCAAGTGGACAGCCCCCTGAAGCCCAATCTGAGGTTCTGTCGGGTGCTCCTGCTGCCCACTGTGCCAAGTTTGGTTCACGCGCCGACGCCTCCCAGAAGGCCCGCGTAACCTCAGACACCTCTGCTGCGATCAACCGCGTCGCGCAGAACACACGCGCCAACGCCTCTCTGAAGGCCCGCGTGGTCCCCCGGCACATCTACTGGTGCGATCGACCGTGTCGCACAGAACGCCCGCGTCAGCGTCTCTCAGGAGACCCGCGTGGCAAACACCCCTGGTTCTACAAACCAGGAAGTTGTTGGCTTCTCTCTTCCTCCACGGCGCAATCGGAATGCCGAGCGTCGACAGAGAAGACGCGCGCGTCAACACTCAGTCGGAACCGTTGGTTTTCTGACTGGGGTTGGACGCAGCGTACGATCCGATGCCTTGCCCGCACCTCGTCCAGTGCGAGAGATCCGCGTTTGGCGACCCAAACGCGAGACTCCCCAAGTTGAGCCTTCTGAAGACCAACTTGCCAAACGCCAAAGCGAAGCTTCTGCGTCTCGTCAAACGCAGGAAGCACGCGCCCATAGGCGTGGGGCCCAGCAGCCCACTCTCTCCCAAGTCTCTCTGCTCCAACGCAGCAGACAGCAACGCGAAAGTCGCGTCTTATATCAACAGAGACCAGACGCGCGTGACGCAGCCGCGACGCGACAGCCGCGTTTCTGAAACCTGTGTCCAGACAGCACAGCGCATGACTTCCTCCCGTCTTCCACGTCGCGAGGCTAGTCTATTTAATCCCTCTCCCACGGATTTGAGGGATTATTTGACAAGGAAAAGGAGTGCCAATCAGGCCACTTCTCCATGCTGCTGTCAACAGCTCATCCAGATGCTCTCTGGATGCCATTGCGAGTCAGGCGTGCACCAGCCGTCTTTAATTAGACAGCTGACCCTGATTCCCCCGTCAGCCAAAAGAAGACGCTCCCACAGAAGGAGAACCTTCTCTGACGTCGAGTACCCGGAACTTACTGCATACATGACAAGCAGAAGCAAGGAAAACAACCGAAAATCAGCTCGGATAAGTCTGATTCGGAACCGGAAGGAGTGTATCAGCACACTCGCACCCGGACTGGGACCATTCCCCCAGTTGACTATAATGCCCTAGCCTGCGGCATTAGAATGGGTGGTTCTCACTCCGCTATAGTGGAGTCGCAAGCTTCAAACTCTTCCGTCGAGAAGGAGGCCTCCGCCTACATGGCAGACACTCCTGAGGAGACGGCCAGGCGTTTAGAACAGACGCAGAAGCACCAGATGGATATAATCGCCTCTCAACAGAGATCCATTGACTCCCTTAAGCATATGCTTGAGAAATTGCTTGAAGAAAGAGCGAGATCTCCTCCTAAACGACCGAAGGGGAAAGGAGAAAGGGAGGAAGCCCACCCTCCGAATCTTCTGACGAGACACGACGATCTACCTCGGATGTGTCCAAGCCCTCGTCGCAGGCAAGAAGCGACCAAGACCAGGAGAAGACTCATGCTAAGAGGATGAGTCAATTGGAACGACGCCTCGAGGCCCTTGCCAATCGCAAGGACCTCCAAGAAGCGGGAGTGGTCCGGCCCTATCCGGCTGAGTGGGACTTAGTTCCATACCCTCCTAAGTTCAAGGCTCCAACCCTCCAAGCATTCGACGGGAAGGGGTCACCCAACCAGCACATCTACTACTTCAAATCCCAGACCAGGAATGTGGTAGATAATGACGCCATCTTGGCGCGACTGTTCATCGGCCCCTGAAAGGGTTGGCTTTTGAGTGGTTTATGAAGCTCCCGGAAGGTTCCATCAAGAACTGGGGCGACTTGGAGAAGCTGTTTCTAACACGCTTCTTCGAAGATGATTCGGAGGTCACAATGCCTACCCTTTTAGCTACAAAACAGCGAAAGGGAGAGTCCGTCAAGTCTTTCGTAGAAAGATTTCGGAACATGGCACTCCGATGTCCAAGCGGCATGACCCAGGCCACCCTGGTGGAAACATGTCGCCATAATCTCCAAACCTCACTCCTTGCTCAAATAGGAGTTGCTGAAAGCCGCACCTGGAAACAATTAGTCCAGCAAGGTGAACAGGCTGAGGAGATTGTCGCCCGCGTCAGAGCGGAAGAAGGCAAGCCCAGGCCAGAGAGGTCGACAAGGCGTGCACCAGACACATCCCTCCAAACCAAACGGAAGGATAACTTGGCGACAGAGACCAAATCTCCCTCCAAGCCTCTACCAGGCAGAGCGAGTGGCTCTTCTAGCCAACCTCGCGCCAACAAACAGTATTCCTTCAAGGAGGAACACGTCGACTCGCTCTTCAAGTTACTCAACAAGAGCAATCGACTGAAACTCCCTGAAATTAGGCGCCCGGAGGAAGTCGGCAAGACCGACAATCCCACCTACTGCTTATACCACAGGATGCTCGGACATCCTACCAAAAGCTGCTACGTCTTTAAGGACATCCTTCAAGCTCTGATTGACGCGGAGGTATTAAAACTCCGACCGGAGCAGAAGAAGATGACGGCCAACATGACGTCGATTCTCCAGTTTGGGACACGACCCCCGACACCCGTGGGGGTGATCTCTGTCCCGAAAGGAGAACTGAGGGTGGTCAACACAGACCCTCATCAACAGCGGGAGAAAGGCTTGGTACCCGTCCCTACACCTCGAGGGGAAATCATGTGGGTCCACCCTGACCTCGTCGACGAGCAACAATGGACGACTGTGACCAACAGGAAGTCCAAAGGCAAAGGGAAGGCTTCATCTTGCCATGTGATATGCGCTTCCTCCCGAGAAGCGGATACTGATGTTCCCTCGCTGACTGACTCGGAAGAGGAGACAATAGTCCTGGCCGCGGAACCCAACCCACCAACGGCAGGAACCCGTTCGGGGCAGGCATACCTGAAACAGTATGGCGAGACAGCAGTAGCTCCTCCACAACCAGCTGCAGAGCCAGCAAAGCCCTCCTCTAAACAGCCTGGGGAGAAACAGAAAGAAACTCAGTTTTCTCGAGTTCTTGCGAAAGGTGTAACGGAAGGATCCTCGACACCTTACAGTTTTGATGTCTTGGCTCAATTAGCCAACATCCCGGCACGCATTACCTTGTATGAGCTCCTGAGGCTATCAAAGTCAACCAGAGAGGCTCTACAAGAAGCTTTGGCAAATGCTGAGGTCTTTATGACCCGCGTGCCAAGGGAGGAAGATGTAGAGGATTGCCTCCACACCTCCCCAAATGCTCCCTGCATCACCTTCACAACAGATGACATGCAGGTTAAAGGGAAGCATGACCGACCCTATACTTCACAGGGTATATTGGGTCATCCGAGGTGAACCGCATCCAGGTAGACCCAGGGTCTGCGCTAAGCATCATACCTCGCCGGGTTATGCAGTTTCTAGGCATTCCTACCCATCGTCTGAGCCCTACCCAGACGACTATTTACGGGTTCAATGCCAACAGCTCCCGCCCGATGGGGAAGATCAAGCTCAAATGCCAGATCGGGAGCCTCAAGTCGGAAGTGACGTGTTACGTCATTGACGCGGACACTTCCTACAACCTGTTGCTGGGACGACCATGGATTCACCGCAATTCCATCGTTCCCTCTACTCTCCACCAAGTCATGAAATACATTGACGAGAGTGGACAGGTCCGAACGTTGATTGCCGAAAGGCATCCGTTTAAAGGGGTTGAAAATTATTTCACGGACTCCCTCTTATATCAGGATCCGGAGGAGACTAATGAAACCCCACAACCAGAGGAGCCAGACTCTGGTAATGAAGCTAACATTGAGCCGGAGAAAGAAGAGTGCCTGTGGGAGTTGGAACCACTTGTAAAGAGCACTAATAAGCTCGATGTTGATACCACCGACGATGCAGGCGGTTGGTATATTAATGAAGATTTAGATTTCGCGTATTTCCCTGCGTGTGAGTCTGATTCAATACCGTCGGATACTAGTACCGACGTAGATGAGGATGTCTGGTCGGCAATGGATGCTTTGACATCATTGCATGTACCAATAAATCATCCTTCGGGACGTACCAGGATAATGGAGACGCGCAAGAGTCTGTATTCATGGTTCCAGCCAGACGAAAAGGCCAAAGACCAATACTTTTTGGGCGAATCGCGTCTGAACAATGCCCCACGAAGAATCGGAAGGTGAGGATGAATCCCCTCAGTTCGATCATTATGAACCGAAAGCGCTCAAGATGATGAAGCGCATGGGGTATGATCTAACCAACAGGCCTGGGTTGAACTTCGGAAAAGGAAGAAGAACACTGCTTCGATCCTTTGTACCGAAAGGGAAAACCCCTGATTACTATCATCAGACGCGCCGGGGGTTGGGCTATATATCAACTCCAGTGCCATCAGCCTCTGATTCGGAGAGACTGTCAAGTCATGACTGCTCATCAGACACGTTGTCGTGGGAATCAGATGTCAGTGTCGGCAACATCTTCAAAGGCCTTTCAGTAAACATGGTTTCGACAAGCCATCTGGAGGATGAAGATGAAGAAATGATCCAATCTGATACAGATCCTTGGATCAAACATTTGAATGCTCTTTGGGATATCCGCTTTGAACAGCGTGAACCACCCACAGAAGACAAGGTTGTTCAAGTCAACCTAGGAGATGAAGCCAATCCTAAACCCATCTTCATAAGTGACGGCCTGTCACCTTCGGAGAAGAAGGATCTTATATCTTTTGTACAAGAGTATATAGACGTCTTCGCCTGGAATTACGAGGACATGCCTGGACTTGATCCTCAAGTGGCTATGCACCGCCTCAACATCAATCCGGATGTAAAACCCGTCAAACAACAGCAGCGACGGTTCCGTCCCGAAATAATGGAGGCAATCCAATCAGAAGTCAGGAAGCTTATTGACTCTGGCTTTATCAGGGAGGAACAGCATCCCGATTGGGTAGCCAACATCGTACCCGTTGCCAAGAAGAACGGGAAGATCCGGATTTGCATCGACTTCCGCGATCTAAACGAGGCCTGCCCCAAAGACGAATTCCCATTGCCAATCACGGATGTCATGATTGACAATACTTGTGGATTCGAGCGAATGTCCTTTATGGACGGGTTCTCAGGATACAATCAAATCAAGATGTATCCCGATGACGAAAAGCACACCTCCTTCAGGACACCTCTAGGGGTATATTGCTACACCGTCATGCCCTTCGGTCTAAAGAATGCGGGGGCAACCTACCAAAGGGCCATGAATGCCATTTTCCATCAGCAGATACGCAAAACGGTGGAATGTTATGTCGACGACATCGCGGTGAAAAGTCGCATTAAAGGAGATCACATAGCTGATCTGAAGGTGGTCTTCGACATCATGCGGGCTCATCAATTGAAGATGAACCCCACCAAGTCCTTCCTGGGGGTAGCCAGTGGCAAATTCCTAGGGTTTGTTGTGACTTCCACAGGAATCCATTTGGATCCGGAGAAAGTCCGTGCTATCCAAGAGATGCAACCCCCCAGAAGCCTCAAGGAGCTCAGAGGATTGCAAGGACGATTGGCATACATCCGCAGATTCATCTCAAATCTCTCCGGGAGATGCCAACCCTTCGCTAAGCTGATGAAGAAGGGCGTTTCGTTCATTTGGGACGACGCTTGCCAGCAAGCATTTGAGGAGATCAAACGATACCTCACCCTACCACCAGTCCTTGCAGCTCCGGTATCCGGAAAGCCTTTCCTGGTGTACGTCCGATCAATGGATCATTCTTTGGGAGCTCTACTAGCTCAGAATGATGACCAAGGGCGAGAACAAGCAATCTACTACCTAAGTAGAACGATGATCGGAGCCGAACATCGGTACAACCCGATCGAGAAGGAATGTTTGGCACTGGTGTTCGCTATTCAGAAAATGCGACACTATCTGGTGGGCCAACCATAAATGTCATATCCAAAGTCAACCCCCTGAGGTTACTCATGACAAAGCCTTCATCATTGAACGGCCGACTGGCGAAATGGGCTATATTGCTCTCTCAATATGAGATGCACTTCCTACCCCAAAAAGCCATTAAAGGACAAGCGGTGGCGGACTTCTTAGCCGAACACCCAGATCCGAGGGCAGCTAAACTCTACGAGGATCTCCCAGACGAGGTCGCCGAAGCCTGCCTAACCCAGACATTGTTCGAAGGACAAGTATGGCAACTTTTCTTCGATGGTGCATCAAGAACAAGCCTAAGGGACACACAGTTGCGGGGGTAGGAGTAGTACTCGTCTCCCCACAAGATTATGTGATTCCCCGAGCTGTCTCGCTAACCGAGCCTTGCTCCAACAATGTGGCGGAATACAACGCTCTTTTGATTGGGATGCAATTCGCCGATGAGATTGGCGTTAAAAATCTCGAGGCGTACGGTGACTCCAAACTCATCGTCAGCCAAGTTCGCGGAGAGTATGAGGTCAGGCATGAAGATCTAGTACCCTACTACAACGCGACAATCTACATGGCCGAGAGGTTTTCAAACTTCTACATCGATCATGTACCGCGCAAGCAAAATGCGCATGCAGATGCACTTGCATCCCTTGCTGCCTCCTTAGCTCTTCCAGCTGGAGCAATGGAGAAGGTATTCGTCTATAGCCACGACCTATACTGCCCAAAAAGTCCCCTCGGAGACTACCAGAGGTCAACGGGAGATCGTCGCGATAAGGAAACACTTGAAGTGTCGACCGATCCAGAGCTTAAAGACTGGCGATTCCCCTACATTGATTTTGTCTTATACGGCATCTTGCCCGAAGACACCAGGGAGGCGGCTGCCATACGAAGGAAAGCCTCCAAATTCTACTACAATGCGATTTCGCGAACATTGTATCGTAGATCGCATGACGGGATCCTGCTCCGGTGCCTCTCATCAAAAGAAGCCCACGAAGTGTTGAAAGAAGCCCACGATGGTACGTGTGGAGCACATCAACCTGGCCCGAAGCTGGCAAACCGACTCCAAAGATTGGGTTACTACTGGCCCAAGATGGTTGCCGATGCTGTTGCCTATGCCAAAAGATGTCACGCCTGTCAAATACATGGCGATTTCATCCATCAAGCACCAGGATACCTCCACTCTACGACCTCTACCTGGCCGTTCGAAATGTGGGGGATGGACGTGGTTGGTCCTATCAGCCCACCATCATCAAAGGGACATCGGTTCATCCTAGCGATAACCGATTACTTCTCAAAGTGGGCCGAAGCTATCCCTTTGAAGGAGGTAAAATCATCTAACGTGATCAAGTTCATGAAACATCACGTTATTTACCGGTTCGGTGTGCCTCGGCGGATTGTCCATGACAATGGACCCCAGTTCATCAGCCAGGCTTTTCAGAGATTCTGCGCCAAGTTCAGAATCCAGAGTGTGTCATCAACGGCATACTATCCGCCCGCTAACGGCCTCGCAGAAGCTTTCAATAAGACTATTGGCAAGCTTCTCAAGAAATTCGTCTCGAAAAGTCAACGAGACTGGGACGATAAGTTAGGCGAATGCTTATGGGCCTATCACACGACTGTGCGAACCCCAACTAAAGCCACGCCATTTTCCTTGGTGTACGGATGCGAAGCCGTCCTTCCACTGGAATCCAAATTCCATCTCTTCGCGTCGCCTTGACAGCGGAGATGACAACAGAGGAGAAGCATCGACAGCGACTCCAAGAATTGGAAGCCTTGGACGACAAGCGTCTGCAGGCCCAACAACAAATCGAGCTTTATCAAGCTCGTATCACCAGAGCCTTCAACAAGAAAGTCAAATCGCGAACTTTCAAGAAGGGCGACCTCGTCTTAGCCGTCCGAAGACCCATGGTCATGACGCACAAGACGAAAGGAAAATTCCAACCCAAATGGGAAGGACCGTTTGTAGTAGAGTCAGTCTACTCAAATGGATCGTATCGCCTCATAACCTCAAATGGCGATACACTCATGATGCCAATCAATGGCAAATTCCTGAAGAAATACTATCCCTAGATGGCATTCTTCCACCGATCAAGTTAAAAATACACCTCTGATCAAAAACATCCAACGCCTCCGACGGCTAAGGATAGAGGAAAATGTTGGCTTTTAAGCCCAACATAAGTCTTCGACAACTTATCATGCTGAGGGGAATAGCATGGCTAGCCCAACTCAAACGGTAGTTGGTAAAGGCACCTCAAATCCGTTGATAGCTGAGGGTTTGCTAAAAATCCTGCCGATCAAGTTAAAAAATACACCTCTGATCAAAAACATCCAATGCCTCCGACGGCTAAGGATAGAGGAAAATGTTGGCTTTTAAGCCCAACATAAGTCTTCGACAACTTATCATGCTGAGGGGATAGCATGGCTAGCCCAACCCAAACGGTAGTTGGTAAAGGCACCTCAAATCCGTTGATAGCTGAGGGTTTGCTAAAAATCCTGCCGATCAAGTTAAAAAAATACACCTCTGATCAAAAACATCCAACGCCTCCGACGGCTAAGGATAGAGGAAAATGTTGGCTTTTAAGCCCAACATAAGTCCTCGACAACTTATCATGCTGAGGGGAATAGCATGGCTAGCCCAACTCAAACGGTAGTTGGTAAAGGCACCTCAAACCGTTGATAGCTGAGGGTTTGCTAAAAATCCTAAGTGGACTTGATTCCACTCTTCCCTCCAAAATCCCTTACCAATTCTCATCCATAGAATGGTAGGACCACAAAATGCAATCATTACTATGTTAACACTATACCTCTGGTAATGAATACTCCTCGTCGAGTACAAACCTTGCTTGTTAACTCTGCATAGAGTAACAAACTCTCAAATTTGCCAGTTAACACTATACCTCTGGCACTTCAAATTCTACTTGTCAATTCTCATCAATAGAATGACAGGTCCTCAAATTGCTCCTATCGCAAGCAAATTCTTGTCAAGTTAATATCACACCTCTGACAAACTACTGTTTAAGTTAACATTACACCTCTAAGCGGTACATCGAGTGTCTGTCAAGTTAATATCACACCTCTGACAGTTACCTTTCTTCAGACTTCCATATCGAAGCTGAAATGGACGATGCCAAGTTAACACTACACTTCTAGCATCCGAGTCATTGCTAAGTTCAACAATACACCTATGGCTATGACCTTTCCTCGACTTCCTTGTCCAAGCCGAGACGGACGATGCCAAGTTAACACTACACTTCTAGCATCCGAGTCATTGCTAAGTTCAACAATACACCTATGGCTATGACCTTTCCTCGACTTCTTTAAGCCGAGACGACTAATGCCAAGTTCAACATTACACCTCTAGCATTACTATCACTGTTAAGTTAAACATCACACCTATGACAGTGACACCCTCAGTTTTCCCAATAAACTGAGATGCTGATGAGTTAGGTTAATATCACACCTCTAACTCACGTCCTTGTCAAGTTAACATTACACTTCTGACAAGACTACTTCTAAACCGTTAAGTTAATATCACACCTCTAACGGTAAAAATCTTACTAGATTCCCCACGAGTCTAGTTTCATTTGATATTCTCTCCAACCGAGTATCAAATTCATTTTGGAGGCATTGTTGGTTAACATTACACCGATAAACAATGCTTCCATCAAAATCCCAGCTGATCTTAAATCAAGTTAATCCCAAATCCTTGATAAAAGTTCACCTTCTCTGGGGGTACACACTCCACTTGTCACTTTCTTTTATAAGTGGCAGGTCCACCAAAAATCATTCCATTTTTCTGTCAAGTTAACACTGCACCTCTGACAGTATCATGAAGGTTCCTGAAACAGGATCTTTCCTCATAACTTTTGACTTGTTAAGATTACTGTCATTATTTTGATGAGGTCAAAAGATTCCTTGCTTCTACATGTCCAACTAAAGGCAAAAAGTTCGAGACAAAAGAGGCAAAAAGAAAAGTGTCACTTTTATTGATATTCAAGCATATGAAAGTGATACAAAACGCTCTCTTATACAATAAGATTGAGTGTTACAATTAAGGAGTACAAAGAAGTCCCTCTCTCTCTCAGAGGCCGTACTCACTCCTTGAAACCGCATCTGATCCCAGGTGCATAATTGGAACCGATTGCGCCATGGCGATGACGCAAAAGTCGAAAGCGCCCTAGCTGATTAAGCTAAGAGCAATGGTGTTCTTGAGGTCCGGTGGCAACAGAAGGTCCTGCAACCCTTCGTTCAGGCGCGTCTCTTTCCCTAGCAGACCATCCAACAAACATGGAGTCACTCCTGGGGTGAGAGAGGAAGTTTAGGAGTCATCACAAAGGATGCTACCCTCCACTAGGTCCAGCGGCAGCAGAAAGTCCTGCATTCATCACCATCCCTTTCCCCAGCAGGCCATCCAACGGAATGTCCTCGATGTCACTTCTGGAGTAGGGAGAGGAAGAGGATCCCTCCGCCACCGTAACCGCTGGAACCTCCTCGCCGTCATACTTGACCTGACCATCTCTTGCCATCAGGCAAGAGTGGTGCAGGAGATCTGAAGAGACCTTTGCGAGATGTGGGTCCTCGTCAGAGATATAATTTAATCTCTCACAAACGACGAGGACCATAATTTAATCTCTCACAAACGAACGTGGAGCAAGTTCGCCAGCCGGTATATTCTTTCTGGGGCCCAGCAAACCTGAAAAAGGACGAGCAAGCCTACCTGCAAAGAATAAGCAAGAGTCAGAAAATCTGGAACTCAGTACATTTTTATAAAGGAAACTGAGTAACAAAACGCGGCAGCCATTCAAGACTTCAGACGCGAGAATGACCCGCGCAGTTAAACAGACGCGAGTCAAACTGCGCCACGCATAGGATTCAAACGCGGCCTCAGTTTGTACCCGCACCTAATGCATCAGACGCAAAGAATTTCAGAACGCCGAAAATTGCCATCTCTCTGTTGAGTGAACAAGAGTTGCAAGATTCAGGTCTGAAACACGCCAAGGCAATGAAACGCGATGGGCAAAGCCAGCGTCAAGCGCCCGCGTTCAGAGAAGTCAAGTCACTGGCACAAATTCCAGAGAAGGAATGCACCGGGACTTCATTCAGATGGTTATGCCAAAGTTCAGGCTATACACATCATCGGGGGACATACCAGCAGAGACCTCTGGCCAGAGTTGGCCTCTCTGCACCCAAACGCAGGCGTCCAAGATGATCCGAGAGGGGGTTCTTCTTGAAGAGACCAAACCGAAGCGTGAGAGCTCTGGGTCATCTTCATCCTCGGAATTACCTTCATCCATGGAGACGGAATCCCTATCAAGAAACTCTTTTCTGAAGAAGGTGGGACTTCTCAGAGCAATCCAAAGAGAAATAATCCAAGCTTGGATTATAGAAGGGGAGCGCACCCTATTTATAGGCAGGCCCTAATAACTGCCATTAATGGGGGCGTTAATTGGAACCGTCACGCACGATTGTCAAAGCCCAGTGAAGGATTGACGCGTGGAACGCCGCTTTGGAAACCGTCGCAAGCGCCGGTTTTCAACCGCCCGCGTCGGTTTTGCATTTAAGGGCAGTAACTCCTGAGTCCAATGAGGAATTGACGCGTGGATAACTGCCTTGGGAATCAACGGATGACTCGGAATCCCAATCGACAGTGAAGACCTGACGAGCAAAGATCTCCTAAAATCTTTTGAGTCTGATCACATTAGACGCAGATGGGAAAGCCGCGTCCCTTCAGCAGACAAGGCTGCATCTCTTGCGTCTGCCCGATCCGCGCAAGACAGATTTGCGTTATTCAGAGCTGCGTCTCACCTTGTGATTGACGCTGCGTCTCACCCCAGGGACTGACAGCCGCGTCTTACTTTACGGATCAATGCCGCGTCTCATCTTTTGATTGACGCCGCATCTCATCAAGAAGACCGCGTTCCGATTTGTGATTGACGCCGCGTCTCATCAAAAGGACTTTGATTCTTCTAAGTTCTTATGAAATGATGACCGCGTCTCACTTTATGATTGACGCTGCGTCTCAGTAAAAGGACTTAGTAAAATCTAAGTTCCGGTAGACTGACGACCGCGTCTCATCCTGTGATCGACGCTGCGTCTCGTCAAAAAGACTTGGTGAAATCTAAGTTCCCATAGATTGATGCCACGTCTCATTCTATGGGATTAATACTGCGTCTCGCAAGACCGCGTCTCATTAAAAGAACTTAGTCCTACCTAAGTTCAGTAATCACGACTAGTGATCAAGAGTTGGACTCATCCACAACAGGACAAAGAAATTGGGACAAAAGCTTTAAAGAAAACTTCTATTATATCAAAAAATGATAGAAGTGGATGCAAACACTCTTAATAAATAGAGTGTCCCTTTTCTTTACAAAAAGAAAAAAAAAGAAAAGAAGGCTAAATGTCCTGGTTCGCCAAGGAACGGATTTGTTCCCTAAGGCGGTGAATCTCATGCTGGCGCGTCCTCTCAGCCTCCATGATAGCCCGGTCCTGCAGCTCCGCCTCAGATAAGAAATTTCTGGCAGCCAGCTGCATCCGCAGAGATTCCACCCTGGAAGATTGTAGGGATAGACTCTCTTCAGCACGCGCCGTAGCAGCCCGTTGCTCCTCAAGCTCCTTTTTGAGGGAAACAAGTTTCTCCTCATTTAGCGCAAGAACAGCTTCCGCCTTGGCGATAATATCCCGAGTTCTGAGGATGACTTGCTCCGTGCTCTGCACACTAAGCTCAGATTCCCTCGAATCTCCGGCTAATTTTTGAAATTCAGCCTTGGAATATTCAAGGTCGCGGATCTCGGCAGCGATTTGTGCCTCCGCCTCCTGTCGCTCCGTTCCTGATCAGCTAGGAGCCTAGTCAAGGTGGCCTGGGCTTCATCAAAAGAGCCAGCATCTTCCAAAGATTCCAGCTCCCGCAGGTTATCTCCAAGTTGCTCTACCACCCGCAGGCATGCCCTGGCAAGTGAAGGGCCTCCCGCCAATTCGACGCTCACGGCCATATTCTCAAGAAGCCTCTGGGCGAACTGGAAGGTGCTGTGTCCACGGAAGATGAGATCAATACATGATCCCATCGAGGTGAAGAATTGTTGCACCATCTGACGTGCCAGCTCCCCCATGTCTTCACCACCTAAGAAGCTTCCCGACCCTTTTTCTGTCACGGGATAAGGGGTATAGGGCGGGTCTTCTCGCACAAGAGCCGTGCGGCCGTCGATGTAGCAAGAGCAAGACTACCCACTGGCGCTTCCTGGAGCGCTGCCTCTGCAGGAGCTTCCACGACCAATGAAGGAGTTGTAAGCACAACCTCTTCAGAAACTTCCACCGAGAATTGAGCTGTGTGGCCTTCTGGAAGGGTGCCGATCGTCGGACTCCCCACCTGAGCCCCCTCAGTCAGAGCCGCCTTACTAGGTTCGAGGTCCAGAGGCGTCGAGTCCTGTAGAATGGGAGTCTCCCCCAGCTTCAGCAGTAGCCTCCTCCACCGGCGGAGTGAGAGCCTCCTCAGCCTCAATGGTTGTTTCCCCTCCTGGCAAAGGGGAAGGCTCCCCAACTTCAACAGCTGCCCCCACTAAAGTTGTCTCGGCAACCGAAGCCTCAATTCCCTCGGGCTGAGCCCCGGTACCTCCAGCTGACCCTGCAGTATAAAAGAAGAATGTTAGAACATCCTCTTCAACATGAAAAGAGAGAATTAAACAGAAGGAGAAAATAATACCTTCAGTGGGAGCAATTGTCGCCAGTGGCGATGGCGCCATCGATGGCTCACCCTCATGTTGTTCCTCCTCCGAGATGTGGAAGAATTTGCTCTGATCAGGAAGAGCGGGTCCATCGCCATAGTCGACTTCATCTTCAAAGTCACTTTCTGCCGATGACGAAGAAGACGATAGCGCCACGCGAGGAAGCTCCGCAACAGGAGCCTTACCCCCAATCACCCCAGTGGTAGGACTAGGGTCGACTGCCCGAGGATTGGAAATAAAGACACTAGGAGACCCCGGCTGCTGTACCTCGTCTCTCCCTTCATGAGCAGAAGGAGACTCGGGCTGAGTTGAGATTCCTGGAATCTCGACATCCTCTTCGCCCATTATGTCAACCTCCGGTGACTCGGTATCACCAGCAACAAGGGGTCGCTCAACGAGCTCCCCTTCCTCCACGGCCTTGCTGCGCGACCTAGGAGCACGGACCAAGCTTGGAAAATCTTCATCTTCCAGCGGTTCCTCAACTCTAACAGGGACACCTTCAGGAGGAGCCTCAACTCCAGCAGAGATAGCTCTAGATTGAGAGACTTCAGCCGTTAAGTCCCTCCGAGCCTTCTTTGGGGCAGGCTCAACTACAGAAGCAGAGCGTCGACGACGCTTCCTCGCCAATTGCTTCGACCTCCTTGCCGGTCGCGGCTCCACTCTCATTGCTGGTGGCTCCGCCCTCGTCGCTTGCGGCTTTGCCCTTGCCGGTCGCGGTTCCGCCCTCACTACTGGGGGCTCCCTCCTCGATCGTTTCTCGACCTCCCTCTGAGCTTTCAGGTACTGGTCGAGGAGTTTAGAACGTTTACCGGATTCGGACCTTTCCTCGAGACTGGCATTGATACTCTCAAGACATGAAGACTCCGGAATAAGATCTGGCGTCTGGCCGGCTTGGGAGTACTAAGTACAGAAGCTGAAGCTCATACGGCACTTAGGCGCCTCGTCGGGTAGATGGAACGTTGCTCCCGTCCCTCCAGCCACACTGTAATACCAAGCCCGAGCGCCTTCGAACAGGTTCCCGTCAAAGGCAAGTTGAGCATTGGGATTCCCGACGTAAAGCTGATCATAGCCAAATTGTCGGGCAAAACGACTTGGCATATACGGTTCGATAGTGCAGGAAGTCCCTTGGCGAAACAGCACATATCCTGGTCGTATATTGATCAACCACCAGAAGGCTCCAGCAGGCAATTGCGAGAAGTCATCCCGCCCAGCGACATCCGTGAACAGCTCCCCGGGGCTGCACCTTGAACCTCTGGAAAACAACGGTTAAGCTGATAGTTCGTGGCACAGGAAAGACGCTTCCTAATGTAATACAGGTAGGTGTCATGCCACTCCGAACGTTCCAGCCGCTGCACAAATGGGATATGAGCCATGCTCCACGCGCCGCCGTCATTAGAGATGGGCAATGCATCACGTACCAAGCCATGAGGTACGTGTAAGGCAGCTCAATTCGCGGGTTGGGGTGCCTCACCGTCGGGTTCCCCTCTGAGTCGGTATACGGCTCCCCACGGGAATTAGCAGTCTTTGGGGGTTCGCAGAAGCTCTTGGTCAGCACCCGCAGCCCGCTTTGAATACCAGCCACCACGGCTGGAAGAAGGGCTATGGGGTGGCCATGAGCCAAGAGTACCGCCGGGTACACCACATCTGCCACAATAACTTCATGTGGTAGCGTGGGCACCACACACCTCTTCAGCCACAACATCAGGAAGCCCGCCAACAGCGCCTGATCAGAAATAGGGTCCGGGCTTGATGGTGAAAGCTCTCAAAGACCAGGTCAGGGTCGAAGCCGTCCTCGTTCGACTCCGTGGTGTAGAACTTGTCAGAAGCTGCGTCGATCCTGTCTTCAACTTCCCCACCAGAACTAGGAGCTAGTCGGATTACTGGGAGATCTTTATTGCTGACATTATTAAACAGATAATCAGCCCAGGATAGTTGCTTGACGCCTCCTGACCTCCAGGCAGTTGTCTGGCCGCAGATGTAGAAATGGCACATCACCTCCCAGTAGGTCTCGTACACTTGAGGAGATTCTTTTTCCAAAAGGCGCAGTTCCCTGGTGGTTGGGACAAATTCCTCGTAAGGAATATCCCCTGACGACAACCCGGAGACCTCATACAACTCGTGCAGGGCAAGGCCCATCTCTCCGACCGGAGTAAAGAATGTCCCCGTCCGAGGATTGTAGCGCTCCAGAATCCCAAAGAAGTTATGAGAACTCATCGGGACGCCCCACTGCACGGCCCTGACTGCTGGGTACAGCCCCACACGCTTCAGCAGCCCCTCAAGATTGGTAAGGACAAAACCCACCATCCTGCCCCACCAGTAGTTCCCTGGAGAATGGACCCACCCATACGCACGGAAGTCGACAGGATAGTCACCCCCTGCTTCTATGAAGGAATTGAGGAAGGTGGTAGCAAGCTCCGGGATCTCTCCAATTGGGATTTCAGGCTTGGACGACGCAGGGAACAGTCCGACAACTGACCCGTCATGACTATCATGGCGGTCTACCTTTTGGAGGCCAAAGTCACCAAGGGCGATCTCAGGGATATACTGGGAAATGTCCCATTCCATCTTCCGGGGGACAGACATGTGTTGGAAGTAGGACATCGGGAACATCCTCTCCATGTCTGGAAGAAAGAATCTTCCGCCCTTTATCTCACGGAGCCATTTATAGGTCCCCTCAGACACACGACGGCCATCATCATAGATATGATCCCCAAAGAAGAAGGCAGGCTTCTCCAACCTGACGCCGTCATCCGTTTTGAGTGCGGCATCGGTCATAAGTGCCCGAAAGGTTCTCCTGTTAACATTAGAGAGCCTGCGATCCAGTAACTGGTCAGCAGTCACGGGGACACTCATTCTTTGCACAAAGGTCAAGCCCCGGTCGGCACCACCCACGCGTCCAAAGTGGTGCATCTTGGCAAGTGAACCTGAAACATGCGGCACTGCAAAAGAAAAAGACACTTAGTCAGATACTTTGCTAAAAATAAGGGAAGACGCCAAGTGTTCATAATTCAAAACGCAGCCGAGACACTGGACGCAGGAGTTATCATCCGCGTCCAGACCTGCGAACTTGCACCAAAACGCAGAAGAAGAGATACTGGACGCAGGAATTTTTCGAATCCGCGTCCAGACCTGCAAAGCCGCGTTCTGCAAACCAAGACTTATGAAAATAAGTGCTTGGACTCAGACGCCAGATTCATCAAATCGGCGCCTGATGGCACAAAACGCGGCACAGAACGCATGGATCAAATCCGCGTTCTGTAAATCGCGTCCAGAGACCTTCACAATTAGAAATATTCTAAGTGAAGGATCCAGAATGCAGAGTTCACCAGCGTCGGATCATCAGGCCCGCGCCCCGGTTATCATCTCAAGGACAGCGTCCGAGAATCAAACACGATCTTGTGTTAAAGGTTCTTAGGGTCCTATGAACATGTTTTAATGGCGGAACCCACGTCGAAGGTACATTTTTACCTCGGAAAACACCCTCCTGCGCAGAGGAAGCATCTCTCTCAGCCTCGGCGACGGTCGCCCTTGAGGATGATGCAGTCGGTTTCGTCTTGGGAGCCATCGATGTTCAGAAATCCGAGTTCGAAGATGGACAGATGAACAAACAAGAGGAGGGAAAGCTCTCTTTTCTCAGCAAATGCGTTCGGAGAAGAAGATGCGTCTCTCTAATTGTTGCCTTTTATAGGCACAGAGATTCGCGAAGATACGCAGCGTTTGGCCCAATAAACGCTGCAGCGAATCGCTGCCTGACGCGTGGAGCCAAATCATTGTTTGAACAGGGAAGATCATGCGTCGCGACCCCGCCACAAGTCAGAAGTTGACACGTGGAGCAGTTCATTTAATGAACCGGGAGATCCGCGCGCCAAAAGGCGAAATCTCGCCGTTTCCCCAGGCCAGCTGGCGGCGTAATCATGACATGGCACAGGTGCGCGCCCCAAAGTACGCGGCTCTTCGGTGGACATGCCCCGTCAGCATCATCATAAATGCACCCAGAAAATCGCGTCTGCATTTCAGGAGATGCGTCTCTCCAAAGTCCGCGTCCCCTCAAACGGGCCAAACATCGCGTCTACCCCATGGAAGTCGCGTCTTTAAAGCAGTCTCTACTTTTTCAAAAGGGAACCTGCGTCCAGTCTCCTGCTTCTGCAAGTCAGTTCAACAGTACACTGACGCAAACAGACAACCAACCACTCCCGGCCAAAAGCGCACCCGTGACAGACTAAAAGCAATCGGGGAGGTCTAGACTGTGTATCTAGACACTCAACACGATCAACTCTGACGGCTTCAAAGAGTTCAACAGTACACTCACGAAGACCAATTCCAGATAAGATCAAGCCCGAAGCATCAACAGTCCAGTCATAAAGGCAAACACGGCTAAGATCCAAAGTATTCCGAAATCCGTCCCATTCAACTGCGGAATATCAGAAACTTTGGAGGGGGTTCTGTATGCTGTCTAAAAATGACTAACAGACAAGCCATTAAGGAAGCAGAGTCTCAAACTCTAGACGCGAGGAATCGATGCCCGCGTCTCAGCATTAAGACGTGTTGGCTCTACACCCGCGTCTCAACGTCCAGACGCGTCGGCCTGAAGCCCGCGTCTCAGCATCAAGGCGCGTCGGCCCGACGCCCGCGCCTCAGCGTCCAGACGTGAAGGCCCGAAGCCCGCGTCTCAGCATTAAGGCGCGTTGGCTCGACGCCCGCGTCTCAACTTCAGGGCGCGTTTGGCTCGACGCCCGCGTCTCAAACTTCAAGGCGCGTTTGGCTCAACGCCCGCGTCTCAGTTGCAACTGCCCTGATTGCGGGGCCAGTCACCGCGCATGTAGCGGGTAGTGGCCCCTCATTCGGGAGCGTTTTCAGGAGGCACCTTCACCCCCTGAGACCCCTATAAATAGCCTTGTTTGCTATGAAGAGGGGATCGAAGCTTTGGAGAGGTCGAGAATTAAGAAGGTCAAGGCATCATCAAGATCGATCAAATCCAGGCAAGAGGATCATCAAGAGGGAAGCACGACTTCAACAACAGACAGAGGGAGGAGACTCTTCAGCGAGCTTACTGAGTACTAGCCGCTCTTCGCCTACCTCCTCTTTGAGAGTTTTGGTAGACGGAGCTGAGTTACTCTTTCTACCGACCGAAGAGAAGACCTCCAACGGTCCAGGACGGTCATCTGGTCAACGGAGAACAAGATTCACTCTCCACCGCCACACGAAGAACCCAGCATTAAACAAAGGGGGGATTCAAGCTTCAACATCCTCCCTCCCTTGTAACTGGAAGGAAAAGTCTTGTTGTAATCTTTTCATCTGATTCAAAGAAATCTTTACAGCAATTCCCTCTTTCTTTTTCCGGCGCATACATATGTGTGTATAAATACATGTATATACTTATAATGTATTTATGTCGTGATTTGTGTGTATACTAGTATATGGGTGGCTATAAGTGTATGCATGTATTTTACCTTATTATTATCATTATTAATATTATTATTTAAAAAATTTTTATGATGAGTTTTACTTGTTATTTGTTACCTTCAAAATTATTGTCGGTATTATTATTAACATTCTTCTTCTTATTATTATTATTATTTTTGTATGTGTGATTTCAGCCTAACCCTCTCTCTTTCCTTCATTTTCTTTTCATTTCCATTTCCATCTTATTATTTTTCCATTTTTCTCAAGTTCCAACTCGTTAAGCCCATCCCCTTTTATCAATAGCCCATTGATCTAACTCATAGCCCAAATCATACAGGCCTAAACTCAATAGCCCATTACCCAAATCCTAAATCCTATCCATCATTTTTAAATCTTAATCAACTCAATCCTCATATATCCTAACAATTAAATCTCATAGTTAACTTAACTAATCAATCCTAACTAATCCTATTTAAAACCAAATCCCTCTTCATAACTCTACCTTCTTTTCTTTCTCCCTGCACACGCACCAAATTCCCCTAGCCTTGCCACACCATCACCCACCCAACTCAGCCGCCGACACACCATCTCAAACCCCACCCCTCCATCCTTGTTGCCGCACCATCCCAAAACCAGCAGCCCTGCCGATCCCCCTACACACACAACACAGCCACCGAACTGAAAAACACCTAGAGGGGGGGGTGAATAGGTGTAAGTGCTAATCTAGAACTAAATGCAAAACTAAGTGCGCTAAGTGCGGAAGCTAATACAAATCTTGCAACACACTTAGTACAATCAACAAGTGTAGCCGAATTCCCCGTGAAGGGCTCTGGACTAACTCCTCTTGATTCCCCTTTAATGGGTTGAGGTGCTATGTGAAGCTTTTGTTGATTAGGTACAAGTGAGGCACACACAAACAACCAAGCATATAAGATGTAGCAATATGAAATATGCAAGGTACAATGCAAGCAATAAGATATGAAATGGCAATATGAATTATGCTCAACACAAGTAAGTATGATATGATGATATGAATGATGCTTTGCACAATATAAAGAGAGAGGGTTAGAGAGATAATGGATCAAACGCTAAGACCAAGATATGTTTCGAGGTTCGAGCACCTTGCTCTACATCCCCGCCTACACCACCCTGTAGGATTTCCAATCCACTATCTCCCACCGAGGGAACCTCTACCGAAGAGGATTTCTTACAACAATGGAGTACCGAACTCCTCTCTCAAACAACCACCTCACAACCGAGGGGTAGGCCCGTAGCCAATACAACAACCAACACCTCTACCGAAGAGGGTTCACAACCAAACTCCACCTCTCACTAGAGGGAGCAAACCAATCACCCGATCACCTCTACCAAAGAGGGATACAACAAGAATAAGGGTGTACAACAAGTGGTTCCAAAAACCACAAACTCAAACTCTCTTTCTTTTCTCTTTTTCCACAAAACAATTGATCCTAATAGAATAGGATAGGTGATAGCTCAAGTGTGGAAAACTAGGTGTTTGGAAAACAAGCAACAAAGAAAAACACTTGGGAAAATTCTTGTAAAAGATATAGAATGAAAACAAGACAAATCTCCCAAAATCCTCTTTTCTTTGATTTTTCAAAAACCTAAAACAATAAAGATTGGAAGTTTAAAGCACTAAACTCTTTTTAAAATTCTTTTAAAACAATAGAGAAAGTTTGAAAATTTTGTCTCTAAAAACCTTGGCCAAAAACCCAAAGAGATGGGGTTTTTATAGGCCCATCAGAAAACTAGCCGTTAGAGCTGAGCTGGCAGCTCTGACAGGCAGCGGTCGACCGGCCCAGTCGACCGCCAACGGTCAGAAAATATGACCTTTGGGCAACTGCGGTCGACCGGCCCGGTCGACCCAAACAAACAGAGAGCTCTGCTCTCAGCCCGGTCGACCCGGACGGTCGATCGTCCCAGTGTCTCCAAACGTGCACAGATTTGTGCACGTCGGTCGACCGGCCCGGTCGACCGACTTCACCCAAGTCGACTAGGTCAGGTTGACTAGTCGACTGATTGAAGCCTGGAACAGAAATCTGGGTCAGAAAACACTGTAAAATATTTTTCTAAAAATCTTTTAACACTTTTAAAAATCCACAAAAACTTGTTTTATCATTTTATATTGAAACTCAAACAAGTGATAAAAATTTCAAGATATATATCAATCATATCAATTCATTTTGTGTCTTGCCAATTTTATCAAAAACAAAACTTGTATTTTTATCAAACTTGATTTTTCAACACATGAATAGGGATATCAAAATAAGTTTGTTTAGCAAGTTAAACCATGTATGTATATCTAGAATACATCTAATATACATAGAAATAAAAAAAACTTGTTTTGATCTACTATTCATGAAAACCAAATCCAAAACATGAAACGTGTGTGTATTGTGTACTTGAGCATATCAACTATACTAAGCTTTACAATATGGATCTAAAACACACTATCTAAACTATGGATACCTAAGTCTTCTTGATGATCTTCATCTTCAAGTTGACTTGCTCCAAAACTCCATCCATGAGCTAGGCAATGTGTGATCATGAAGCTTTGGCCCTGGAATCACCATGAAAAGCTTCTAAACTCCTTGTTGAAGCTAATCACCAACTAATATCTTGGTTAATGATCTGAAACTTAAACAACACAAGATTATTAGTAAACATAACTACATGAGTTAATCATCATCAAAACTAGGGTGGAAAGGCCTTTGGGCCAACAATCTCCCCTTTTTGATGATGACAAAACTCATGGAGTTATATATGCATGGATTAAAGTTAAGCTGCAAAGAAGCTCCCCTTAACTCATGCATAAACAAATAAATGAAAGATGTGCAATGAATGTACATAAACATGTATGCATCAACATGCATAAAACATATTCTAGAAGCTCTAGTTACCAATTAAATTAATAAAGCATTAATAAGAACACTAGATGCTCTAGATACCAATAAAACTTAATATATGTAAAAACATAAGTATGCATATATAAACCACAAATTATTCTCCCCCTTTTTGTCAATCATCAACAAAGGGGTAAACAATCAAAACAATAAATGAGGGGTAAAAATTTTTCTCCCCTTTTTGTCAATCAAAACAATAAAATAATGTTCTCCCCTTTTGTCTAAAACAAAAACAAAGTCAATAAGGGGTGATAATCAATTAGGATATCAATTGAAAATATGTCAATGAAGCATCCTGATATCAATTGAAAATGAACAAAGATCAATATATGTTATATGCTATATACATTCATGAAGAGGAAGACGCTAAGTTAGCTTCCCTACACATATGCATTACATGAAAGAGGGATGTTAAGCCCTAATTCACATAACACACATTATGTAATGCATAAGAGGAGATGTGAAGCTCCCCCTACACACGTGCACCACATAAAGAAGAGATGTTAAGCTCTTCAATACAAGAGACACTCATCATGAATCTATATGCATATAGTCAATATAAATCAAACTTTTGTATTTTTCTTTAAACAAAAATTTTTAGATACCAATTTAAAACACAAAACATCTTGATATCAAAAGATAGTATTTTTCTTTTTAAGTCATATAAACAATTGAAATGACTATTTTCTATCATAAAGCAAGGGAGTGAAAAACTAAATACCAATTGAAATATGAAAATCGAATTTTCTCCCCCTTTATGAAATACCAACAAAAGCTATGCATAGGCTTGAAATAAGATACCAATTGAAAACTAAATCAATTGAAATAAAGTGAAGCTCAAGCACTAGCATAAACAAAATTTGTGCTAAAGATATAGAATATAGTAGCACAAATAAAACAAGTATATGTGTATGAAATAGAATGAGTACCAATCACTAATAGATGATACCAATTGAAAGTATACATACACAAACACATATGAGTATACAAAAGAATCAAATTGATACCAATTGAAAGAGTTCAATGATACCAATTGACATAACAATAAAAGCATGGTATAACTCATATAACAAATCCTCCCATCTCATGATCAAGTTTAAAATGATTTTCATAGTAAAGCATACATGAACATGATCTCCCTTCCAACCGCCCTTGAAGGTAGGGGTTTTCAAAAATAGATTTGAAAATGTAGTTTTGTTTGAAAATCACTACCAAATTGAAGAATATGAACTAGTCAAAATGAAAAATTGTTAACTAGTGCGAAATCCTTCAAGCATGGAATAAACTAAAAATAGTTTTCATGAAATAGGAAATCCACATGAAAATCAACACTCTAATCCAATTAAGCATAATTTTGACTCATGAAAACAAAACATGAGTAAGCAATAAAAGTGAGTGTACAAATACAATGTGAATATCATAATCATGAAAATTTTCATTAAGCTCAATTTTTTCCTTTAAACATGAAAACATGAAAATCATCAAAACTTATTTAATCTTCAAGGCATATGTATGTCTAGTACAAACTAAAGTATACATACATATCCAAAACACAACGAGTCCACAAAATATATGCATTAAGGCACGTGGCTCAAAAGGATAAACATGTATATCTAATAGTTTGGACAAGATAGACATATACATGAAGTTAAACTAAAACACATGAAAGCATGAAAAACTAAATTTTCACCAAAGCAAATTTCATTTCAATGTATATGTATGAATTGTCAACACAATAAGTATACATACATATCCCTAAACACAATTGAGTCCATATATAGATTTGCATGAAAGGCAAATGACTCAAGGGGTATACATGTATATCTTAAAGTTTGGCAATACAAACATATACATGAAGTGAAAAATCATAAAATAAATCCAAAAATGTAATACAAGTTTGAAATGTATGAATCATCAAAACTAGACTATACTAGCACATTTAATGGGTTCAAATAAGCATTCAACTCAAACATATATAGATTTATTTGTGGCCCACTATATGTACAAGTATAAGTCCTAGTCTTAATGAAAACTAACATCTAAACAAGTAATCTTAACATGAAGCATCAAAACACAATATAAAAATCATCATGATAAAACTAAAACATGATTACTATGTAAATTCACATGTATTAGATTCATGATGTACATGATAGCTAATCAAATACGAGAACACAAATTAATAATCCATATTAAACATGGGTGTCTCAAATACTATACATGTATGTCAAGAATCTAATTAACATGGCATTTTCATACTAATCACTAAAACAATGAAACATGCTATAAACAATGAATATGAAAAGCATGTAAGCAATAAATAGGAGTTAGGGATCGTTACCAAAACCTAGAAGCAACTTTCCTTGTCTCTAAAACATGGTGGTCCTCTCCACCAAATCTTCCCTTGAAAGTGATGCATCCAATTGATTTCCTTTAAGTACGGAACGCATCCACTCCAAGGTGTCATCACTCTCACGTCATGTGAGAGCCCATACCTACATCAAAAATCTTAGGGGTGGT